>JBBPBX010008351.1:0-12577 GCA_038048925.1 Garcialebias charrua | reverse complement strand
TCTTTGACAATTTTGCCTGCTACCAAATGCAGATGCCAAAAAGGGGCTGAAAATGATGTAACATTTCAACTTAGATTATGTTTATTGTCAAATTTATTCATAACATTTACTCTCTCTAACACAATGGCAACACTTGAACAGTGCAAATTTGTAAATATTTTACTAATCTAAACTCAACTTGTTTACAAGCATCAAGTGAAAAATGCATAAGTAGTAGTGCATTAATAGATATACTTGACAGTTTCGATTAAAAATTTACTTAAAACAGAAGCCCTTTATATCGGTGAGTTATTTTGATGGAATGGCCGATGTCCGATATTTAACTTTATTGTGAATATTGGCTGATACCGATACCATGCTGATAATATTCTGCATCCCTAACTGTTTTGTTCAATAATGCACAAACAAACTCACATCCACGTAGTCAAAGATACAAGAAGTACCGGAGTCTTCCAACCGCATGTCATTGATGGTGAGAGTGACCCTGCGTCCTGGAGTCACCACAATCTCCCAGCGACACACTCGGCTGTGTGGATATAAATTGGGGTAATTGGGAGAAGAAATAGTGCCTGAGGGAGCATTCAACTCTCCTCCACAAGCTGCGGAAGAAAAAAAATCCAAATAAAAGCATAATTTTTACAAAACTAATTCTGATGGAAACACTTTCATTTCAAAACTAACATCTTATCATCATTTATCATCATCATCCATCATCTTCAAGTTCTTCCTCCTTGTGTCAAATTTTTCAACTCCTCCCCCTCTATTGTGTCCTGAAGGTATTACCAAGATTACAACATCAATGACTCTATTTTTGTTGATGTTGTAATTCTTTTTTTTTTAAGTTAATGTACCCAACTCAACAAAAATATTCACAATTAGTTGAGGCTTTTTATATCTATGTCATAATTTTGCCAAACAAATAAAAGAGTAATTTGCATACAACAATTTTTTTTATTACATTATGTACTGAAAATGTCAAAACTCATTAACTTTAAACAAAACTACATTTTTGATCATTAGTTTGTTTTTTCTTTTATTATTTCATGGATAAAACAAAATATTTTAGAAAATTACATTTAATAACAAAAATGTTTCCAACTCCAGATCATCCTTTTTATATGATACAATTTTCATCTGTTCCTACATGGTGACAATTAATAATTTTTATGGTGTGCTAACTCTCGTTCTTGGTACATCAATGAGATCTAGTTATTTTCACAAGTATGCAAAAACAAATTAATTAATTTAAAACTCATGTTAAAGGGCAACATTCAATGAACCTAGAATTTTATTTTCTAGGTTTATTTGCAGTAATTCTTCTAAGTATTTATTAATTCTTGTTGAATGTTTCAACTGTGAAAATTACTGAAATTTTGCAACTCTAAAGTCTTTTGAAGTTTATGAAGTTATTCTAAGAATAGATAAAAAATCAGTCTAGAGTCAGATTTAGTCATTAACACAGAGGCAAAAATGCCTGTTTTCTGTGTCTAAATATGAAGAATATGTGCTTGATGAATCTAGTCTGTGGTCTAATAATAAAATCTGAATTTAACCATTTCTCAAGAAAGGCTTTATTTTGAAAAATAAAATCAAATGGCACCAATATAGCTACAGGCAGACAAGCAATGATCTAACAATATCTATCCCTAATAAACTTTCATTATCACTGAATAGAAATACATGTATTTTATTTTAAAACAGTACTTGTTGACAACATATTTTAATTCAGTGTAAAATGTATATTGGTTTGAAATGACCATACCTTCAACGCTAGCTTCGAATGTCAACCTGAAGCCAGCTGCATTTACGCTGGTGTCACTCACAAACTTGACATAAGCAAAACTGTCCGATGTTTCAGCAGAAGCCGGAAGATTATTTCCACAGTGTCGACCCAGCAGTCTCCCTGTGTAAACAGTGCAATGAAAGGAAACTTGTCCTAGATGTCTCAATGTCCTCAGCAAACACTTATAGATGTTTACGTCGAGTGGAGTGTGCCTCTTGTCCGCTCACCTGAAGCATTGTACTCCCTGAGCTCCACGTAGTCCGCAGAACATTCTGGAGTGTTCTGCAGGCTAAAGTTCCCAAAGCTGAGGGTCAGGTAGTGTCCAGTGGGCCCCTCGAGGTACCACTCACAGCTGGAGCCATCAGGATAGTTAGATGCTGGGAAACCAGGGCTGTGGATCACCCCCGTACTCCCTATGTAGGTTCCACCACAGGTGGCTGCAGGAAAAGATGAGTACAAATGAAAATAACAACTTTCCATATTTATAACTTTCAGCATAACATAACTTCCAGAGCAATCAAGCAAATTCTTTTAAACTAAAACATGTCTCTATCCATCCCTTATCTTCTGATTGTTCTGAAGCCAGGTAACTCTAAACTGTCCCTAGGTGTGAGTGAGAACGTGAATGTTTGTTTGTCTCTTTGTGGCCCTGTGAAGGACTTGCGACACATCCAGGGTGCACCCTGCCCCTCGCACAGTGATTGCTGGACATGGGCACCGGCGACCCCCGTGACCCAAAATGGAAGAAGTGGGTAAAGATAATGGATGGATGGATGTTCTGAAGCCAGGTCGCGGGGGCAGCAGCTTGAGCAGGGAGGTCCAGACATCTCTTTCCACAGCCACCTCTTCCAGCTCTTCTGTGAGGACTCCAAGGTTCCCAGGTCAACGGAGAGACGTAGTCTCTCCAGCATGTCCTGCGACTTCCCCAGGGTCTCCTCCCAGCCGGATATGCCTGAAGCACCTCCCTAGGGAGGCCCCCAGGAAGCATCTTTACCAGATACCTGAACCACCTCAACTGGCTTCTTTGGATGTGGAGGAGAAGTGGTTCTACTACTGCCAAGTCCAACTCCCATCCTACTACTACCAGTAATGTGAACCAAACTCTTGCATTGCATCATGTAGCAATGTGCCCCATCACATACTCACAAGAGCACCCACCACAATGTACCCCGAGGAACACGGCTGAACGTCTTCTCCAAGTCCACAAAACACATGTAGACTGGATGGGCAAACCCCCAAGACCTCTCGAGGACCCTAATGAGGGTAAAGAGCTGGTCCAGTGTTCCTCAGTGACGGGAACCTGCATTGTTCCTCCTTGATCTGAGGTTCAACCAACAATCGGACTTGCTTCTCCAGCACCACTGAATAGACCTTACCAGGGAGGCTAAGGACAGTGATGCCTCTATGATTGGAGCACACCCTCTGGTTCCTCTTTTTGAAGAGGGGAACCACCATCCCAGTCTGCAATTCCAGTAGGGCTATCCCCGATATGCATGCGATGTTGCTAATATGTGTCGACCAAGACAGCCCCACAACATCCAGAGCCTTTAGGAAATCAGTGTGACCCTGGAGCCCTGTCACCTCAGAGTTTTTTTAACTACCTTGGTGAGTTGCAGCCACAGTAATGGACAGAACAACCCCATATTTCTTTCACTTGAAAAAAAAAAAAAAAAAAACATTTTTTAAGAGGAGTTGATGTCGCTCACACTCATTCTTGGACAATAATAATTTTACATCCTTTTACATCTGGGTATAGTGTATGTATTTTGTAATAATCTAAAAGTAATTTCAGAGGATGGTCCCAGAGAAGTACAACAGAGAGCATTTAGCCCCCTGATTATAATCACCTCCTGTTGCCATTTCCACATTTAGGAATGTAACTATCGGCATATGATCCCAAAGAAAACTTTCATATGAACCCTCAAACTATAAGTTAATTAATTTAATCTACATCAGTTGCTGTTTCTTTGTCAGTGAGCTTGTCCTCTTCAGTTAAGAGCATAAATGTGGCCCCATTCCTCATTTTATAGGGCTCATGAGAGCTCCCACCCAGTTCTTTAATCAGTTATATGCTGCTTCACAGAAGAACAGATCTAAAATACACTACCCACTAAGACTAAACATTTCAACAAGAAGAATCCATCCAGAGAACCTGACTTAGCCTTGTTAGATTTAGCTACCTGGATTATTGAGCAGCATCAAGATGCATTACCCACTGCATGGTTAGATTTTTACCTGTGCAATGACAACATTGTGCCAGTAGATAGCAGGCTCTTAAAATCAGCCTTCCCCCCCTCACTATTTCTAGTTGGGAGTGGTGTGAAGAAAAGGAAAGAGAAGAGTAATACAGAGGGAGGACAGGTGTAGATGTTTCTTTGTAACAGAGCCAAGCTGGACTGTGTGTCAGCAACAAGACAGTGACTGCTCAGAGAATATATTGTATGGTAGCCCAGAAGTATGCTCTGCTTTTGTTCGTGTTGTTTTCACACTGTATTAAAGGAAGTAATTTGGTTCATTCTCACTTAGGTTGTTTCTTTTGCTTTGTTAAAAGCAAAAAGCACTCCTTTCTTCTGGCTTGGAATAGTGACGGGAGTTGGACGTTTGGGTGTGACACTCCATCCCCCCACCGCCACCACTTCACCCACACATGGCTAATACTGTATCAATCTAAGCATTTTAGTTACAATTTAACTGAACTTAAAACAGATGTGTCTCCTCTTTCAGTCGTAGCAGTATCAGAAAATGCTCTAACAAGAGTTAAAATCAGAGCAATGTGCCTTTGCAGGTCATACTCAACATGGATTTACCCTGTGATTTGTTTAGACGCCATAAGTTCATTAAGTGTTTCACTAACCGAAACAATGTACTCAGTTTATTACCACTTATGAAGCATTTGATCAGAGCTGAGGAAGGCAGGCAAAGAAAGCCAACCCTTTAACCAGTAAACAACAAAAGGTTAACAGAAATTCGCATTTTACTTTTTTAAAGTATTTTTCAGTTCTGAAAAACGTAGTGTTTTCACCTGATATATCACATTTCTAACATCATATATGGTTTTATATGGTTATCACAAGAAACATTTGAAAGTTGTTTTTGTACTACAGTATTTTAAACGAAACAGAGAAAATTGGTACTAGTTTTTTTTTTTGTTTATATCCGTTAGCACTGGGTTCAAATATCTGTTCCTGAATTCAAAAAGCTAAAGCTAAACTGTGAGCAATGACTATTACTGACTTACCTATGGAATATTTGGCCTTAAATCCTTTGTGTGTGACACTGTTGTCCGTACGAAACCTGAGCAGCATTGAAGAACCTTTGGAGTGCTGCGTGGATGGCCTAGTGCTCCCACACAGCCGAGAAACTAACTCAGAATTGATGGTTGAGCCATCTCGGATCTCCAAGTAGTCATAGAAACAGCTGAGAAAAAAATGCATACAGTAGAAGGCATTTATTACAATTATTACTAGGGATGTGGCCGATCCGATCCAGTATCAGTATCGGCTTCCGATACCAGCATAATTTAAGTATCGGATTTTCCGATCCAACATGCCGATACAGTATTTCCGATCTGGCTTCAAAGAGCACATGTGTTCCACCATCCTTTGTGACTGCCATCTTAACATTGTGTGAGTTCAACCCTGTGAAGACACTCTGGGCCTCACAACAGGAAACACCCAAACTTTAACAGCACACAAGAGGCAGGTCTATATCACAGACGTCCTTCTCACTCATGGTGCAGCTGGAAAACTAAAAAAAAAAACGCTAAGCATTATGGGAAAGACAACACAGTCCACTCCCCTTAACCACTACGGGAGTGGATTTTGTTGTCTTTCCCATAATGCTTAGCGGTATTTTAGACTAAAATGCTACTAATACTAATGCTTAGCAGTATTTTAGACTAAAATACTGCTAAGCATTATGGGAAAGACAACAAAATCCACTCCCGTAGTGGTTAAGGGGAGTGGACTGTGTTGTCGTTCCCATAATGCTTAGTGGGTTTTTTTGTTTTCCAGCTGCACCATGAGTGAGAAGGACGTCTGTGATATAGACCTGCCTCTTGTGTGCTGTTAAAGTTTATGTATTACCTGTTGTGAGGTCCAGAGTGTCTTCTTGGGTTTAACTCACACAATGTTAAGACAGTAGTCACAGAATAGTCGCAGTTCAAAAAATTCATTATTACAGCCTCTTATACCTGAACGGCATCGGATCGGAAAAGTATCGGTATCGGTCGATACCCAGATTTAAGTATCGGATCGGAAGTAAGAAATGTGGGTCGGTGCATCCCTAATTATTACCCAGACTATTCTGTGGGACTAACAAAGGCAGTTTAAACATTGTTATTTTAAAGAGCTTATTTTAGAACACACAGAACAGTAGAACATATTTACAGTTTAGTATTAAAAAATATATATGCAAATGTAAAAAATAAAAGACAAAACCTAAAAATGAGTTTACCTGGTTGTGGGTTCAATGTAGAACTCATCTTCAAAGTCAATTTGGACAGCCTCCCCGTTGGGCACAGTGATCACCCAAACGCAGTCGATGTTGGTGGGATAGTTCTGAGGATAGTTGGGTGACGTCAGGTAGCCAGGAGGATCGTTATCATGTAGCTCAATAAAACCGCCACAGGCTGTGGAAAAATCAGAACTGTGTGAAGATGGTTGAAATAAAAATAACATTCAATCTAACAAAAACCAGCTCCTGACTGTAACTGATATATTCAACCACCCGTTTGTTCCTCCATCTAACTTTCTTTGCCAGCTTCAAAGTTGCGAGGAGCTGGTGCCTAGCTCCAACAGACTTTGTGCAAAAGGTGCAGTACACGCCGGACAGGTGAGCAGTTCATCACAAGCACACAGAGACAAGAAGACAAAAGCCATCATGCTGTCGCTCAAACCTCATGACAATTTAAGCTAGTTCTCAAAAGTTCAGGTTCAGAACAAGCATTCAATACAAAAACAACTGGACTTGATTTGTTACAGAAAACGTTTCACCCTCTATCCAAAGGGCTTTTTCAATTCAAAGAGCAGGCTGTGTGACAGTGAAGTTATAAACAGGCTGAGATGACACGCACCAACCTATGTAAATTGAAAGCTGAGATAAACGCACACACATCTTAACAATAGGGGGTTAAGGTGTGATGTGTTGATCCGTAAATTTACATAGGATGTGTATGTTATCTCAGGTATGTGTGTGCGTTTATCTCAGCTTTCAATTTATACAAGTTGGTGCGTGTCATCTCAGCCTGTTTATAACTTCTCTGTCACACAGCCTGCTCTTTGAATTGAAAAAGCCCTTTGGATAGAGGGTGAAACGTTTTCTGTAACAAATAAAGTCCAGGGGCCTCATGTATCAACCGTGCGCACGCACAAAAATCGTGCGCACGTCACTTTCCACGCAAAACCCCGTATGTATCAAAACTGAACTGAACGTGAATATCTGCGCACCTCCACGCAAGCTCCCCTGTTGGCGTACGCACGTTTCTGTGGTCTTTGTTCCTTTGGCGACACTTACAGGTGATTCTGAGAAACTGTGTCCATGATGTGAAAACAATCATTAATCCCACCAAACACACATGATTAACGATTATTACATCCACATGGACGCAATTAGATGAGTGGATATAAAAGCATGCGCCAAATAGTGGCAACGATATTGACAACAATGAGATGTGATTTCTTTAAATAAGAAGTTAACCAAGCTGTACCAATATGCCTACGTTTAGGTCAGTGTGTAGCGTGCTTGCCTTTAGTTTCAAAGGTCATGAGTTCGAATCTCGCATGGTACAACGTTTTTCTTTTTATTTTCCTTCCAGATTTAAATACACATGAAAACTATTTACAAAACAAGAAATCGTCTGCTTCCTTTCATTTCATGTATTGTTCTATTTCTTGTTGTTTCATTAAATAGTTTTCCTGTGTTCTTTAAATCTGGAATGAACAAAATAAAAAAGACGTTGTACCATGCGGGAGTCGATCTCACGACCTTTGGGACGAAGGGCGTGCGCGCTCACCACTAACCTATACAGGCATGTAAGAGCAGCTTGGTCAACTTCTTATTTAAAAGTGGATGGTTTGTTTTGCGCTGAGCGTGCCAAATAAAGCCTTTTTTCGTGCTTCTCTGCCTCACTCAGAAGTGATTCCTGTTCACAGTCCGTGAAGTTCCTCTTTTTTCCACGTTCCGACATGATTTGCAATGGAGCAGAGACGACATTCCTGTCGTGCATGGCATATTTAAATGACTTTGCATATTTATACGGAGGCGTGTCAAAGGCGGAGTCGGCCACTCTCTCATGTGCGCTCAATTCCACGTTGATTGTGATGTACAAAAGGAATGTGCGTGGATACCGGTGTACGCACAGTTTGATAAATCTGGACTTTTTTGTGCGTAGACACTTTTCTGGATTTGACCCTACGTCACTTTTCAGTAAGAAATCCACGCAAGTCTTTGTACATGAGGCCCCTGGCGCGCATCCGCACATGATAAGATTTATGAAGGGCGTACTAAGGAAGAGACCCCCCAGCAGGATCTTGACCCCTGGATGGGATCTCTGTCTGGTTTTGGAGGCTCTCTGTGATCCCCCATTTGAACCACTAAGTGACATTAAGATAGATTTATTATCTTATAAGACCGCTCTACTCCTGGCTCTTTGCTCGGCGAAACGTGTGGGTGACCTCCATGCTTTGTCCATGCACCCAATGTGTACCAGGTTTGCCCCTGACGGGTCAAAGGTCACCCTAAGGCCTAATCCTGCGTATATTCCTAAGGTCTTGACTCTGAACCCCAGAAGTCTGGACTTTGATCTCTCTTCATTTCCTCCTGCTCCTGTCCTCACTCAGGAACAGAAAAAGCTGAGGGCACTCTGCCCTGTGAGGGTTTTAAGTGCTTACATGGAGAAAACAGCTGAATGGAGGAAAACAAACCAACTGTTTGTGTGTTTTGCGCCCCCAGCTACTGGTAGGGCCCTATCAAAGCAACGCATCTCACACTGGGTGACTGAGGCCATAAAAAGTAGGGATGCACCGATCCACATTTCTCACTTCCGATCCGATACCGATACTTATTAACTCAGTATCGACCGATACCGATACTTTCCCGATCCGATACTGTTCAGGTATTTGACTCTGTATAATGAAACTTTTGCACCCAAACTATTCATTTTAACATTGTGTGAGATAAACCAAGATGGCGCCCATAAGCATGGCTGCGTGTCCACCTCTCCTGTGGGTGTTTGGAATTTTTGTGTTTTGTTCGTTCTTCATTGGAGACATAAGTACACTGCTGGTTTATGATCGGAAGCAGCTTCTGGATTTACGGTTTGCTGCCGCGGATGTCGCTGATTCGGGCCAGTATGAGCGTACTTCGGGGAGGCCCCCTCTGCCCCCGTTGCTCGGAGACGAGTTGCCCGTTTACCTCCGCTGCTCTTCGCACCAGCCTGCACGGAGAAATCGATCGACTCGGAGGAAGAAACGCGGCTCACGAGCTGGCCGGCTGGTGAAGCTCAGAGCCCGGCGTTCTGCCTCGCTGTCTTCAGCTGATGGTCTCGATTCTCATCGCCAGTCTCCCGCGTGCACGGACCAGGAAAACAACGGGGATCTCCGGCCGGAGCAGCTCTCTGTGGGAAGCGGGCCGCGGATGCGCGCTCCCCCACCATCTGTTAAGCTAGATTCATAGTCGACGCGTCGCGCAGCGCGCGAGGGTGTGCCCTCCAAAAGTGATGCAATTTCACAGTCCCCGCCCCTGCGCGTTGGCCCCGCGCAGGGGATTAGCGCGTGCCGTGCACCTCTGAATTTTTGAAACTCCGCAAGCCTAGAGCGCGCGCCGCGCTCAGTGACGTACGGACTGGGCTCAAAACAAGATGGACGCTTTCGAAGCTGCTCTGGCTGAACTCATCCGCATGTATCGCCATTTGTATGATCCCTCTATGAGAGAACACAAAGATGTGCAACTGGCACAGAGTTCATGGAAGGAGATTGCAGAAGCGATGCAGAAGGAGGAAGAAAAACATGCGGGATCGCTTCGTGAAGGCCAAAAAGAGGGTGATCAGAAGTGGCGATCCTGGCACCAACAAACCGGTGCCAATCCTCGTTGTGGAGCTGAGTTGGCTGTCGAGTTTTATAAAACACCGAGAAAAGGACACAAATATGGAAAAAGAGGTAAAAATGAAAGAAAAAAAAGTTAGTACTGCTTTTATTACAGCTAGCTTAGCATGGAATACAGCAGGCCATGCTGTGCAGCCTGCCGTGTTGTTTCCCCTTTGTAGTCATTGATATAAACAATAAACTGTGAGAATGAATGACCAAAACATGGCTTAATGAAAATATAAATCAAGCTGCTGACCAGTAAATGTGAAATAGTGGAAATAACCATTTTAGATCTGCACACCTCAACTGTAAACAAATTTAGCCTATATGTGTGTTGATGCTTCACCTTCTGTTTATTAAGCTAACAGTTACACAAACATTTGTTTTTATTTAACACATATGTGCATTGTATCCGTTACCGTTTCATTTTGTACTGATGGATGTCAATGTCTGTTTTTTAGCCTGAAGAAACACCACAGAGCCAAGCACAGGATGATAGATGGTGCCTCGACCAGACCGTCACCCCATCCGACCAGACCTTCACCCCTATCGACCAGACCCTCACCCCCATGGACCAGACCGTCACCACCATCGACCATGAGTACATCACACCCATCGTCTCTCACAACCTCACGCCTACTGGCCATGAAACTGGCAGTACTTCAAACGTAGTGTGTTTTCCTCTGCACAGGTCCTCCACGCCAATTCCTCCCTGTCCAACGGTGCCCATACCCGTACCACCTCGACACTTGCCAGGGTCAAGCAGCAGTAGCAGAAGCGACAGCCCTAGCATCAGCTCACTCAGTTGGTGTTGGTGAAAACTTTTTATACTTTTATACTACTATGAAAAAGTACTATGCAAAAACTCAGGACAGTATTACACTTTATTTCATTTTATGTTTATTAAATGTTGGTGAAAACTTTTTATACTTTTATACTACTATGAAAAAGTACTATGCAAAAACTCAGGACAGTATTACACTTTATTTCATTTTATGTTTATTAAATGTTGGTGAAAACTTTTTATACTTTTATACTACTATGAAAAAGTACTATGCAAAAACTCAGGACAGTATTACACTTTATTTCATTTTATGTTTATTAAATGTTGGTGAAAACTTTTTATACTTTTATACTACTATGAAAAAGTACTATGCAAAAACTCAGGACAGTATTACACTTTATTTCATTTTATGTTTATGGATATTAAATGTTGGTGTTGGTGAAAACTTTTTATACTTTTATACTACTATGAAAAAGTACTATGCAAAAACTCAGGACAGTATTACACTTTATTTCATTTTATGTTTATGGTTATTAAATGTTGGTGTTGGTGAAAACATTTTATACTTTTATACTACTATGAAAAAGTACTATGCAAAAACTCAGGACAGTATTACAGTTTATTTCAATTTATGTTTATGGTTATTAAATGTTGGTGTTGGTGAAAACTTTTTATACTTTTATACTACTGTGTTTTAGTGTTTAAATATTTATTGTTGCACCGAGGGACAGAGAGAAATGCAATTTCAATCCTGTGTATGTCCTGTACATATTGCAGTTTTGAGAATAAAGCTGACTTTGACTTGACTTTGATTCAAATGATACATTTGTAATGCATAATTACACATTTATCAATTATTTTTAGACAGCATGCAATTTTTGCACACATTAAAATCAAAACACTATCTCTACAGGTTTCTCCACATTCCACTTCACATTCCTGGTGAAATAAAGGCTACTACACATTGAGATTTTTCGTGTCAGGTAGCAATGCTTCATTTTAATGCAATATGGGACTTATATTTACAATGCCATTTCAGGTTTCCAAATAATTCTAACATCTAATGTTCTTACAATTATAAAAAAGTCTTTCATACCAAATTTTATGTAATACAACTGTTAGTGGCTTTGTAAATACAATATGCAAACAAAACAGACGGAAAGCTGAAGTGGATATTTCAATGTAGTTTCATTTTATTTAAAATCATTAACATTCAAATACATATAGCAATATACAATATAGCTTGGCACACCTCAGAGACTATCAGGGAAACCGTAGTTGCACCAAGTTTGTAGCTGGCTGCTACACTTTTCTGGCTGCTACCTGAAGCCAGGATTCTTAAAGTCACTGCCAAACGCTCGGGTAATGTCACAGGGCTGCTGTGGGTCCTTCCATGTCGTATGAAAGGCGAAATACGATGTAGCAGGTCATCAAATCGGCGTGGAAGTAACTGAAGTGCATTTCTTCGTCAATTCTCCGCATCGGCATCACCAGCATGTTATATTCCCCACCAGTACGTCTCTGAGAGTGTAATGGCCGAACATACCATCTCCTTCTGCGTCTTCTTCGTCTCATTAAAATTGCAAGACACAATAACTGTTGTTCTATTATAATTTGCTCCTCTAATAAAGACAGTTCAAGAATGAAGCGAGCGGGAAGCCATTTTGTTTGTGTTGTGACGTCAAACAGTTCTTCTTCTACGGTAGATTTCTTCTTCTACACCCTTTCTTGTAACATATGCACATGTTGTAGAGGCTACTGCCACCTGCTGGCCCGTAAAAGAACAGCACTTTGCCATGCTCCGCCGTGCGTCAACCATAAACACAGGGGCGAAACTATGAACGCATTTCGCCGTGCGGCACAGTGCACGCGCGGCGCGCGCGCTCCAGCCTGCGGACCAAAGCGAAAGTCTAACTCAGCCTTTAG
>JBBPBX010008350.1:43596-62791 GCA_038048925.1 Garcialebias charrua | reverse complement strand
CCGTCGACCGGAAGAGCAGGGTTGCCAGATCGCTAGACCAAAGAAGCGATCAGCTCCTTCAAAACAAGCACAAATAAGCGACTCAATGTCCGCAAGAAAAAAAAAACCGCCACAAGTGGCTGATCAAATTTGAAAGCGACTCCAGGGGAAAACAAGCCCAATGCCGCTGGAAATAAGCGGATTTGGCAACTATGGGGACGCAAAAGACACAGTTGTTTCGTGAATCGTGTATAGCCTGAGCAGGGTTGCCAGGTGAGAAATGTAGGATTATCGTACACCCATCATAAACAAAATAAGTATGCTCGATAGTCACTCTATTGTTGAATACTGTAG
This sequence comes from Garcialebias charrua, assembly GCA_038048925.1. NCBI lineage: Eukaryota > Metazoa > Chordata > Actinopteri > Cyprinodontiformes > Rivulidae > Garcialebias > Garcialebias charrua. The sequence goes on along the minus strand of JBBPBX010008350.1, from coordinate 62,458 downwards.
CGTTTAACAGGCACTCACAGCTTTGTGGCGTCAGTACTGGGGGGAACCATAGGCATTAATACACATTATTGTCTGGGGGCAACTAAAGACCCCTACAGAAAGTCTTCTGTCACATTTAGAAAAGCACGATTAGCTGGAATTCCAAGACGCCTTCAGGGTTCACAAAAAAAAACTCCGACAAACAGTCACGACAGGCTGATGGAAACCGGTCACAACTACACGTTTACAGAATGGCGAAATTATTGTATTTTTGGCCTTTGTCGGGATTATTGATCGTACATCGTACAGAGGGCAAAATTATCGTACAAATACGAAAATTATCGTACACCTGGCAAACACTGAGCCTGAGTATAATAGAGACCCCTGATGGACGAAAAAAGGTACTGCAGACAGGAGCATAATAATTTCTAGAAAAGCCAAAAACAGGTCGGAGTTACTTTTATTTATTTAATTTAGTCATCCAGTTGGGTTATTCGTTCTGAAACATTTAATAAAAGTAAAAGGATGCAGGTGCAGATTTTAATAACTGTTTGGAGTCAGATGAATAAAAGAAGAGGATAGATTGGGGTTTGAAGAAAAATAAATAATAATAATAATAGTAATGAATTCAATTTATAACGCACTTTTCATTAATGGAAATCTCAAAGTGCTAAGGAGGGAGTAGCCCTCACAGATAGGTCTTAAATAAATACATATTTAATTTTAATCTATTGAGGACATAAATTGAATCTCAATTTATAATAAGTGGAGAGTTGGATTTTAAAAATCGACTAGTTGCTTCCTAGATGTGAAAAATGGATTTAAAATTCATTCATTTCTAAATTTTGATGTACTTTTAACATGCAGGAAAGGGTTTTAACAGAACTGTTTTTTTTTGTATGTCCAGAAGCCCAGATTTAGCTTTTTTAGATTTCTCTACCTGGATTATTGAGCATGCATCAGGGTATTTAACAAAACAGTTTGTTGAATAAATGTTTTAAAACGTGCAATCACTGATCAGTTTTTTAATATGTAATGCACTTAAATGTTAAACTGAGTAAAAATGTGAAAGGACAATTAATTTAATGTTAATATCTTTATAATTTATTTATTCTTTGTACTAATACAAAGACAAAAAGTGGACCTTTAGAATGAGTATTCTGGTCTGACCCCCTTGAGATCAGATTAAGCTGTATGCGGTCCCCAGATCAAAATGAGTTTGACACCCCTGGATACCTGGAACAACAGGCCAAAATGAAAGAGCCCACATTTTGCTTTGAATAAATGATCCACTGAGCTTAATAATTTCAAATTGACAATTTAGGAGGGCATGAAAATATACACGATACATAACTAAATCCAACAAGAAGGCAGGTCTTAGGAAGCTCAAGGAATTTGCTAATTATCATAGACTGTATACTAGCAAGGGGGTCTTAGAAGACCGTAAATTATATTTTCTAAAATAAAAGTAGGCTACAGTATTTTTTGATTTCAGGGTTAAATTGATTATTTCACTTTTAGGTAAACTAATGTTTTGGATCTGTTGTGCAGATCAGATTAAAAGATGCCTCCGTCGAAGGATCCATAATAAAGATTGTTAACAGAAAATTAATTTGATCCTGGTCTGTTAATGATTTTTTAATTTTTTACTTTTTTAATTTTTTAAATAGCCTCATTGAACAGTGTTGATGGAACGGCAAGAGTGAGTTTTATAAATCCCACCTCATCTATACAGAACACATAATGGTAAATATGCATTAAGGTAGGCCTCTGTCAAAACACATGCAGCATCTGACTTTTGAATCTCAGCTACTGTGGTTATTGATCAGATCGGATCAGATTTAATATGAAGGTGTGTCCAGAAACTGACTCACTGGGACTTCACTGGGAAGAACAAACTCATATGTAACCTTGCTCAAAGAACTTTTGAGGGGCTTACGCAAGGAACGACTGAAAACACCAAAGGCACCGAAAGAACAAAAGACTGTCCACAAAAACTTTCAGCCGAGCAGAGGCAAAGACTTTCTCAAAGAACTGTCAAAACATGGTCATCAGACACAAATGGCCAGGATATACGGTCCGGATTTGGGGGGTCCGGACGAGAATCAGAACCCAGTGAACGTCTCACTGGGGGCTGGAACAAGAGAAAGCTGAACACGTTCTCCAAACAGACAAGAGAACAAATGGTCCTGAAGTCACTCACACCAGCAAAGACCGCACCCCATATTGATCTGTGAGGATCTGTCGTTGATCTTAGTAGCCGGGATCAAAACTACAGTTGCTATGATAAATTTTTAATGAAACACATAGGCACATTTGGGCCTGCCAGCGCAGGCTTCATGATTTTTAGTTATACTGTGCTCAGGTGGATCTGACGACTTGCTTCTTCTGGTTCCTGTAACTCTGTGGTGAAGCTGAAGGGGAGCAAGGGAAATGATCCTAGCTCCTGACCCCAAAACGAGTTAACTTTTATATGTTTGTTTTTGCAGTTGTCCTTGGCGGAGTGCATGTTGGGATTCTGATGTGTCACAAGGGGTACATTTTGGTAAATGATTATAATTTTAAAGAAAATGAGATGATATCGTAGATTACAGTTAGCTATATGGTTGTGAAAACCAAATTACTGGTGGCAATAGGCTGAGGTTTAGGAAACATCTGACAATAGTGCTTAGGTTAAAGGATGGTAAATTTAGACACAATTTCCAATTTATTAACCAAATAACTTTGGCATAATTGAAACAAGGTAGAGTTTTGTTTCAAAAGGGGGTTAGGACGCTGACAGACGTTTCTAAAAATAGAAAGGTTGAAATTGGTCCCTAGAAATAACTAATTAGAAATAACTAGATTGTAAATGTTTCCTAGAAACAACTAGGCCGAAAATGTTCCTAGAAATAACTAATTAACTAAAAGATGGTAAATACATTTTAGTATACAAAGAATAATAAGGATAACTGATAAATTGGCGTTATAAACAAAGTTCACTTGCGTTGATATTGAGGCGGCATCAGTCTTGAACGTTTTTTAATCATGTCATGGAGGAAGGAGTATTGATGCAAGCATATTTCAAATGAGCAATTAACAACACTGTTTTTTTTTCCCCCCTCTGTGAAAGTGTGTGAAGCAGGATGGGGGACGCCCCTTGGAAATGTTTTCTGGCCTGCAGGCTCGAACCACTCAAACCTGAAGTGGACCTGATCAGAGGGTGTTTAGAAATATGATGGTTCTGTAGATTTATAGCAACTGACTTGACGAGACGACATGTGACTTATTGACTCAGGAAAAAGGTGTATAGAACCACAGGTGTACAATGTTTTGTGAATTATGCTCTGCCGCCGCTTGTGATGTTATTTCTATGTGTGTAATTTCTGCTATAAGCTGAGTGAAAAGGTACAGTATTTTTGTAAGTATGAACCGCCTCAAAACTACTCATAATTAACCCTAATGAAGATTAAGCCTCTTTCAAACCTAACTAACATGCATGATTCATTCTTTGTACTACTGATTTATAATTGATTGGGTGTTGTTTACTGTGGCACATTCTGTTTATGATAGGTGGTACCTGGAAATGTTCCAGCTGAGGGGGTAAGGATGGAACTCTATTTTTGTTTTATTGCACATTTCCGGGTACAAATTTTAATATAACATTGGAGAAATTGGCTTACGTTTTAGAATCTGACTTATCAGCACCATTGTGAGTGGGTTTATGGATAGACAATAGAGAGTAATTTAACTCATATGGATTTACCCACGTTTGGGCCTTCTCTTAGATGAGTGAATTGGGTTAAACCAAGAAGGCCCTGTTGTAGTCTAACGAGTCGAAAGTTTGTGGTTTAGATTTTCTCAACAGATTTTACAGGAGGCAAGACCAGATAGCCCTGGTCAAGTACGGACCCGTGTGGGGTAGCTGAACGTACACCACAGGCAGTGCGTGTCAATGCCAGGGGATCCACACGGTTCAGTGTGCTCCAGCCCGTGAACCAGGAAGGAGCTAAGAGGATCGAGCGGGACAACAAGAAGAGCTCGCATTCGAACTCTTGTGCCTTTGTAGACCAAAGTAGCCGAGTAAAGTTGCGTGCGGGCCCAGAAGGACTCTGTTTTATGGGGCCACTCGGTGCTAGGAATATCCACACATAGAACAGACACCTAGAACGATAAAAACATTACATATTAGAGTTTCACATAACACGAAGAAAACTCGGGGACATAGGAGGACATTCCCGAGCAACCCAGGGGAATGCCCCTGAGTATGTGTGGCACATTCAAAAAGTATATTAATGTTTCTGTGATGGTGATATAAATCTTGTGTTCTTTCTCTATTTTTGTGTGTTCAAAGGAGACAACTGCCTTGCTGCTGGAGGAGGAACTTGGGAACTTAAGGTTCATAATTCTGCAATATCCTAAGCGCTTACTATTATTATCGTTCATAGTTTGCATATATTTCCTTATATTCTACAATTTGCATATTAATGAATTCATTCGGGTCTGGACGACCCACTGGACGATTGGCTGATAAAAGATCTCCGGTCCCTGAAAACAGGTGTTTGTATCTATAATGGTATCATTGGCTATTTTCTTAGGCATACTTATAACTTGCGGGTGCTGCTACGTGCATTGTTTAAGGTCTTTGACGGTTAGACTTATCACGTCCACCCTGGAGAAGAGGGATCCTGAAGTGATGCGCCAACTGCTTTTGTTAAAACACTATAACTTGGAGGATTTTGGAAAAAACTGATTGAATATTGTTTATATATACGTTTAGTTGCGTTATTAGGTGTGTGATTTTATTTCTTTTGGGATGGACCTCAGGAATTGAGGTCCAAAGGGGGTTTGTTATGAAATAAAAATGTGTTTTTGTCCTCGTGTTTTTATTCTCCAAGAAGGGTTTTCAAACAGTGTTAAAATGACCAGTCTCTCTCTCTTATCTATTCTGGTGAAGTTATTAAAGAATGATCAGTTTGTGCCTGTCCTGCAGGCTTGGAGCATGATGAGGAGACCTGATGCCTCTTTGTCAGTTTTACGACTTTGTAGAATGGGAGAAGTCCACCTAAAGCCATTCTCTGGTTTTGCAGGTTTGCTCAGTCAGGGAGTGTCAGAACAAGCCCTAATCTATGTGTGTCTTTGGTGTGGTTTGGTGTCCAGTTGCACTGATTGGTCACTTGGTGGTCTACTAGTGTGTGTGTGATTTGTGGGTGCTCAGCATTGTTGTATATTTAGTTTTGGAAACCAGAGTAAGCTGAAACTCCCTGAGGCCTGGGTAAACCAGAACAGGAGCTTTCTGGCAGTGGGGTAGGACAAGAAAACAAAGCAAAACTGCTCTTATTGGTTAAGGCAGGAAACACCCTACAAGAAAACAAAGCAGAACTTCTCTTATTGGTTGAGAGCAGAAAACACCCCCACAGAAGAGTATAAAAGTATAAGTTATTCCCTCCTCCATCAGACAACGCAGGAAGAAGCCACGAGGGAGTAACTTTCAGGTTGTATGGCCTTGTCTCCTTGAATGCGCATTCATGTTCTCTTTGTTCTCTATCTTTCTTTCTTTCTCTCTCTCTGTCTTCTCATATGAGATCATATATATATAGCTTATAAAATATAACAAATGTATTCTGTGACTTTTAAACTTATGATAAATTAAACTGGTTTGGAACTTTAAGTGAGCGTCTGTCGTGTTTAAGTGTATCTCTCCTTTTTTCCAAAGTGAAACCAAAATAACGAATTCGGGGCGAATAATAATCAAAGCCAACACTAGGTTCTTCATCACACCTCAAATTACCAGCAGATATAGAGGAGAAGAACAGCAATGTTGGAGATTATGTGGTCATAAAAATGTCAATCACACTCATATATTTTGGTCCTGCCCAAAGCTGGCATCTTATTGGGATGGAGTCTGTCAAACCATCGGGAGTATTTTGGGATATGTCATCCCAAAGGACCCCAGAACTTTCCTGCTGGGACAGATGACTGGAGAAGTGCTTCAAAAAAAAGATGAATACCTATTCAAGATCCTATCAATAGCAAGCAAAAAAGCTATTACTCGGAACTGGCTAAAGAAACCTCCCCCCAAACTGGACAATTGGCGGGAAGTCATAGAGGAAATTCACTCGATGGAAAAACTGACACATCTTCTACAAATTAAAGGACACTCTTACAACAAACGCTGGTCTAAATGGCTGGCCTACAAGATCAAGGAAACCTAACTGTGTACAACATCTTGTATTATTGACATTCCTTTTTTTTTTTAAACCAAATATCAGTGCCCCTAGCTCAGTGTGTTATTTGTGTTATTGTAAAAATGTAAAAAGTTAAATAAAGAGTTTAAAAAAAAAAAAACATTTGAAACTGAATACAATATGAGAACTGTGGGTGATTTGATGTCTTTTAATGAAAATGATTGGCTGAAGAATAAATACCAGGTCAAATACACTCTTCAACAAGAAATGATGGGCAGTTTCTGATTTTAAACAAACTGGAACAGATTCCTAATCATGTGGAACCACTGGACGACCACTGGACGACTGGAGCAAGCAGCCAACCCCTCCAGAATCCAAGACGATGGAACTTGGCCCTTCACTCGTCTGTACCCTTAAAAAAAAAAGAATAAACTGTCATGTTTGCATCACAAAGTCTAAAATAAGACCAAGTTTGCTACTACTTTATTCACATGAGAGTAACAGGGACCTACAATCAAAACAGTACAAACAATACACTACAGTAAGTATGTGCAGTATGTATGTATATACTGTATATACACTACAGTGTGCATACAGTATACACATACACACAGTATATGTATGTACAGCAAATGTATTACACACATGTAGTTATATTATTTATCCACAGATTTGTTTAGTAAATACTTTAACAGATGCTAACGCTACATGCTAAGCTAACCACAGCTAGTAGACGGTGCTAAATCATGAAGAAAAAAACAACAGCTCCAACACAGAGAAAATTATACTCTCACATTGTTCTGAAATTGTTTCACAAAATGATTTATGTAGAATATTTTGTTTACCGGAGAAAACGTGATCTGAACACGACGTCTTCGAGAGCAGATCCGAGCAGAGGAGGGGCAGCTGTCAGCTCGTCCGATATAAATCCTTCACGTTTACTTATTTTTGGGATGAAGTGAAAACTGCGCTTTGAACAAACGTCTACCCGACAGGAACACCCACTGACCCAACACGAAGTAACCATTGCAATTAATTAGAAATAAACAAAAAAAAAAAACAAACGTGAAAAATACAGCCAGTAGACTGGGCTTTAACTGCTGCTCTCACTTCCGGCGGAAGTCGTTCCCATAATTCGCACAAGGCATCATGGGGGCTAGGAATAAGGTGGATATATTTTAAATAAATTATGTCGACCGTGACATCACATTTGTTGAAGTTTTTGAAGGACATCACGCTAATCCAATGAAAACTCACAGCACTCCTCAGCTGGCTCAGTCATTCCCTCCCCAATTTGACCAAATTTATATACTGTATTCAAATCCATGTTTATTACAGTAATTGATTAATGAGATAGTCCACACATCCCAAAACACATTGATTGTAGTACATTAAATTTAGAAATGAACACACCAACCTTTAAAAATAAAGAAACTGTGCTCTAATTTGACTTTTAGTGAAGTGGAACTTTTGTTTAGTTAAATTTTTTAATCTGTTAATATACAAATGCTGTTTTAGTCACATTTTATGATTTTGAATCTCTCTAGATAAAGAAAGAGCGTTTACAACAAAAACAGGTCAGTCTCTCTTATCATGGTGACCTAACCAGGCTGAAAGAAAATCCTCTTTATGACTCTGCTGTTGTCAGAGCTGTTCTCTAGTTCAGCTCTCTGGTCATCCAATGACTTAGCAAAAAAAAAAAAAACATAAACATTACACTGTCTAAAGTCTCCAAGTTGTCAGAGAAGGCATCATTAAAAAAAAACATTAGCAGGTTACTGTCTGTCCTAGGCTGCTGTCCTTAACAAGTGAAATGACAAACACAAACACATCTTCTGGTATATGCTGGTGAAGATTCTCAGTCGTCCAGGACATGATAAAATCAGAACAAGCGCTCAATGCAAAAACAACTGGACTTTATTTGTTGCAGAAAGGGTGAAACGTTTTCTGCAACAAATAAAGTCCAGTTGTTTTTGTATTGAGCGCTTGTTCTGATCTTCTGGTATGTGTTGTTTCTGTTTGTGACTTATATAAATAATGTGTGTGCTTGTGAGACATTTAAAGATGTTTTGAACTTCTGGCAGGTCTCTCTGATGGCGTGGAGATTGAACAGGGGCCGCGGTCGTCAGCTACTTCATCTGCCGGAGAGTCTGGATCGAGAACTGCAGCCAGGGTCTTTGAGCATATCTTAAAAAAAAAAAACATGAAGTTTTAAAATCTAGACAAAATAAAGGAATTAAAGAAACATACAGATAAGCGTTATTGGTTTTTAATGTTTACTACTACAACCTGCAATAGGTCAAGAATGGCTCCACGCTCAAAATGTCCTTGTGAAGACCAGCCAGCAGTGATGGTGGGCTCATTCCGGTCATCAGGATGTCGTGGGTCAAAACGCAGGCTGTTCAGCGTTCTCCTGGAAAACTTCTCAACACAGATGTCATGCCTTAAATGACACCAACATGAAAAATGTGGTTGATATCTAACACATATTAGCAAATCTGTTTGTAGAAGTGTTTTTTAAAAAATGTCAAAAAACTATTCCAGATCTTACCATTGTAGAAAACATTTAAAACCGTACATATGTGATTGCATTTATTATCTAGTGCCACTAGAAAACAACAATAATTAACACAATACAATAAACTACAATTGTACAATGTTGAATAGTTTTTTGACTGGGATAAGACAAGATAAGTGATATTGTATTATTCCAGTTGTTGGTGAAGTTTCACTGAAAGTCACCTTTCTGGGTATTTGTGTTATAAGCGTAATATGAAATGTCTTCAGGAACACTGATTAAACTCACTTTAAAACTTGCAGCTCATCCAATTAGCAGGTGCAGTTCGTTTTTGGGCTGGTCTCTTCCATGTACAAGGTAACTGGGTGCAGGTTGGTTTAGAATGTATTTCCAACATGGTTGCAGCCACCTCGTCTGCAAAAACAATCACAAACACAATATACAACTATTGTATGTGTCATTATGGAATTCACATGCAAAATATATTGTTTGTAATATATTTAAGATTTTCACACATTTTACGTCTAAAGTGTAAGCTGTATAAACAGCATAAGTGCATTAGTAAATCAAAGATAATTAAATTTCCCTAGGAAAGCTAATAAATGTATCTCTTGGGATAGTTATTATTTTTCACATCACAACATCACCAATTGTCTCAGGCTTAATTTAAGACATAGTTTACAGAAATCAAATAAGAAATAAGGACGCTGTGAACATTTGTGTGACTCAAACGTCATGTTTTTGTTTACATACTGTGCACTGACAGCTCTTATGAAGATGTGGCGCTAGTTATAGCAGCTAACAGAAGATGTTAAACCTGTAACAATAACCAAACCAGTCTAAATATCAGAAGTATTGGTGTGAGAAATTTAAAACTTTTATTTCTGACGCTTGGATAATACAGGTTGTTGACAACTACACACAACGGCTCACCCTGCTGGACATTCGCAAAAAGCCTGAAGGAGTTCCCCATTTTCCATCAGCGCACATAATCACCTCCTCTCGTATCTGCGGCACAATGTTCAGGCATTTTCACCAGTGGTTGTCCACTATTTTAAGAAATCAAGCTTCTACAACTCTCTATCATTACGAAGCTCCTCGGCTCCTTCCTAACCCCCCGGCATCCGGTTTCGGCTTTTTGCCGTCCAATCAGAACGCTCGTTTCTGGCGAGCTTTGCGCGATGACGTCAACTGGTAAAAGGTCTATTGAAGCTCCGCTCCATCCGCCAGAAGCAGTGTCCCGTTGCCGCCGGTCCCTACGCCGGGAGTCCGCTCGTTTAATTTTTGCCGGCTGCGCGTTGGGAGCGATCGCAAATACACTAAAAATTGAACTAAAACATAAAAATAACAATTATACTTTATTTATAAAGCCATTTAAAAAAAACACAGCTGCAACAAAGTGCTGTACACATGAAATTAAGAACATATAAACAAAAGATGAGATGAAATCATGAAAAACAACAGTCATGTGTTTAATACAGAAGTGGGTTGAGCCTAACCAGGGGTTGCTAGGTGAGGGGCTGGACTCAGGTTTGAGGTGATTGGCTACGGCCAGAGCCATATAAAGTGAGAGTTGCTACACTCCCATAGAGTTCCATTGTAAGAATGGAATGCGGAAGTCACGTGGGTCATGGAGGGGGCGATTTGTTCCATGGCTCTGGTTACAGTCTGAAGCTGCCTGCAGTAGCGCTCCGTCGCCGCCAGAGGGCGCAGCTCCACAAGGTTTCCATAGCCGTTGTTTGGAACGATTGACCGCCTGTCGGCGACATCAAAGGGTGTCGGAACTCTCTCTATATATGGCTCTGGCTACGGCTTGTGACGTCAATAACTGCAGGAAGTGTGAATCCAGGTGTATTTATCAAAAATAAATAAATCTACTTAGAGTAAATAAACCACTGGGTGCATTTTTTTGGCACAAGGACTGTTTTTTTATGAAGTAAATACCCAAAGTTGAGTAAAAAAAACATTAAAAAGTGAATTTTGCATCTGTGGTCCCCTTTAATGATTAGGCATACAGCTGTCTTGTGATTTTTTATTAACATACTGTACTTTTTTACGATAGTTTACTGTTGGCTGCAAGTATCAAGCTATGAAATCCTTCATTTTCTACAGCTGACAGCTGTTGGTCATTAATTATGATGAAGTTTAGCAACTTCTCGGTGAACATTTGAGCTCCGTGGCTTCAGCTATGTTTTTATTGTTCAATCTGGGGCGCTCTGATTTCGGTCAGTCGCTGTCAGCTTGTCCCTCCTACCAGATGGTCTGGCAGCGGGTCGGAGTGGATGCAGCTGGCCGCGGTTGAACAAGAAAAACACACCGCTGAAGCCATGGAGCTCGAATGAGATGTTGCTTAAGTTTAGCAACTTCTTGAGGGACAGGCTGAGTTTAGCAGCTAAACTCAGCTTTTCCCTCAATCCGAGACGGGGACGCGGCTGGGTCATGCTGCTGTTTCGGTTCGGCGAGGGTGTAGTCCCGCTGAACTAACTTGACCGTGGTTTAATGTGATGCTATGGCTCTGCAGACATTGCACATTGCTGTCTTATGGTGTTTAGTGTAAAATACTTCCACACAGCAGACATGTTACGATTAAAAGTTGGCTAGCTGTTAGCTAAAAGGCTACTCACCCAGTCCACACGCTATAGCTGGCTGCAAACTATGGAATGGATTTTCTGAATTTGAGGCAGGTCTTATGTTGCATTCCAGTTACCTCGTATTGTGGGAATTTCCCAGTTCCCAGTGGTAGATTGAAACCGGAACGCCCCCTCTAGTGGTAAACTCCCAACTCGTAAAGTGGGAGGATTTTTTCTGCCCCCAGTTTCCATTTCAAGATGGCGGATACTCGCGTCTTCACTAAGTAAACGCCTTAACTTTTACTAAAATAACAGTTCTAAAATGCTGTTGCGTGCATTTAATCACATACACAAAGTGTAAAGTGAAATTAAATGTGTATTTTTAGTTTGTCACATGGCATAAATATGTGTTATTAATCACCCATATAAATCTGACTGATTAAAAACATTGTTTACCTTATAAAATTAAGTCTCAAAAATCATGAAAAAACATGATTTTGCCTTGCCCTGGAACGCTGGGGGCGTGTCAGTGCGTGGGCGTGGTTTCAGCGCAGCTGCGCTCGTGTCCTGCCCCCTGAGCTGACTGTGTGGAGAGGCAGGCAGCAGAGCCAGTAAACCTGCTCTGTTTTTATCTGAGTTCTGTCTGTAACAGCAGCTACTTTTTCCAAGAGTTACGCTGTTTTTGTAAATAGTTTTCTTGTGTGTTTTTAATCTGGAATGAATAAAAAAAAAGAGTTGTACCATGCGGGAATTGAACCCGTGGGGTTTGGGACGGAAGGCAAGCGCTTTATCCATTGACCTATCCAGGCATTACAGATACTCGGTATAAAACCACGCGGTATAAAAACACGTTATGATTTGTACGGGTGCCCTGACCATTGCGACATCCAGGGAAGATGCACGAACGAGGCATAATTGATTAGCTAGCTAACAATGAACAAAATATCTATGCTATTGCTATCTGATGCTATCTGCGATTCGCGAGTGAACGGCTCCACCGAGGCGAAGAACGCATTTATACGGCTGGAGCTGCAGGGGGTGGGGGCTATACTAATGAGGACCGCGTGACGAAACGCGGTCCCGTTTAAACCACGCCTAAAAAATCCTGAAACAGACATATCTTTATACACAGTTTGCTCTATAACTCCAAAATTAATTGAGCTACAATTTTGAGACTTTTTACTCATTTACAAGATTACAATTATGACATTTATAATGTTTATTGAAGAAAATGTTGAAATTCACTTTACACGGTCTTTAAGCTTATGCTTATGAACACAGAACACATTAAAAATCTGTGTTTAGTGTTGCGGATTAAACCTTACTTTCCGCTCGAGTTGGTTTTTTGTTTCTCTTTGGATCGAATGCTAGAGTGAAAGACACGACAGAGGTACTTGAAATTCCAAACCCACTTTAATTAATCATAAGTTTAAAAAGTCACAGAATACATTTGTTCTATTTCTAAAAGCCATTACATTTGTTTAAAAGACGTGGACAGTGAGAGAGAGAAAAAAGAGAGGAGGCAGGGAGAGAGGGGGGAAGAAGGGACATTTGAAATATGCATTTCAAGGGAGACCCCATGTATACCACCTGATTAGTCTGAATCCAGTTGTTCTTCTCCGTGGGTTTCTCTGCGTTTCTGGCTGGAGGAGGATACTCATGTTTTTTATACTTTTGTAGGGCGTTGCCTGCCTTAACCAATAAGAAAAGTTTCTGCTTTAAAGACTGTTGCCCTCCTTTACTGCCAGAAAGCCCCTCAGGGGGGTTTCAGCTTACTCTGCTCTTCGCAGGTTTGAGAGGGGGAAGGGCACTGGCACATTGATGACTAAAACTACATATAATGCTGGGTATTTATAAACACAATCACACACTAGTAAACCACTAAATGACCAATTAGTGTAACTAGACATTAAATTACATTAAAAATCCTACACTACACACATAGATCAGAACTATTCTGATACTTTCTGAGCATACATGCAGAGAGTGGCTTTCAGTAGACTTCTCCCCCGTCATATATTCTACAAAGTCGTAAAACTGACAAAGAGGCGCCAGGTCCCCCCGCGTGCCCCAAGCCTGCAGGACAGACACAAACTGAGCATTCTTTGAGAACTTCACCAGAACAGATTTTATAAGAGAGAGACTGGTCATTTTAACACTGTTTGAAAACCCCTCTTGGAGAATAAAAACACGAGGACAAAAACACATTTTATTTCATAACAAACCCCCTTTGGACCTCAATTCCTGAGGTCCATCCCAAAAGAAATAAAATCACACACCTAATAACGCAGCTAAACGCATATATACACAATATTCAATTAGTTTTTTCAAAATCCTCCAAGTTATAGTTTTTTAACAAAAGCAGTTGTCGCATCACTTCAAGATCCCTTTTTTCCAGGGTGGACGTGATAAGTCTAACTGTCAAAGACCTTAAACAAGGAAAATAGCAGCACCTGCAAGTTATAAGTATGCCTAAGAAAATAGCCAATGATACCATTATAGATACAAACACCTGTTTCCAGGGACCGAAGATCTTTATCAGCCAATCGTCCAGTGGGTTGTCCAGACCCGAATGAATTTATTAATATGCAAATTGTAGAACATAAGGAAATATATGCAAACTATGAACGATAATAATAGTAAGCGCTTAGGATATTACAGAATTATGAACCTTAAGTTCCTAAGTTCCTCCTCCAGCAGCAAGGCAGTTGTCTCCCTTGAACACATAAAAATAGAGAAAGAACACAAGATTTATATCACCATCACAGAAACATTAATATACTTTTTGAATGTGCCACACGTACTCAGGGGCATTCCCCTGGAACAGCTACTCAGGGCAGACCCCCGGCATTGCTCGCAACTTTACTCGACTACTTTGGGTCTATCAAGGCATGAGAGTTCGAATGCGAGCTCTTCTTGTCGTCCAGCCCAATCTTTTAGCTCCTTCCTTGTTCACGGGCTGGAGCACACTGAACCGTGTGGATCCCCTGGCATTGACACGCACTGCCTGTGGTGTACGTTCAGCGACCCCACACGGGTCCTTACTGACCAGGGCTGTCTGGTCTTGCCTCCCCTGGACTCCGTTGAGAAAACCCTCTCATCTGGAGCATTTCCAGGAACCACCTATCATAAACAGAATGTGCCACAGCAAACAACACCCAATCAATTATAAATCAGTAGTACAAAGAATGAATCATGCATGTTAGTTGGGTTTGGAAGAGGCTTAATCTTCATTAGGGTTAGTTATGAGTAGTTTTTAAGGCGGTTCATACTTACAAAAATACTGTACCTTTTCACTCAGCTTATAGCAGAAATTATACACATAAAAGTAACACCGCAAGCGGCGGCAGAGCATAATTCAAAAAAGTAACATAGCAAGCGGCGGCAGAGCATAATTCTAAACACCCTCTGATCAGGTCCACTTCAGGTTTGAGTGGTTTGAGCCTGCAGGCCAGGAAACATTTCCAAGGGGCGTCCCCCATCCTGCTTCACACACATTTCACAGAGGAAAAAAAAACAGTGTTGTTAATTGCTCATTTGAAATATGCTTGCATCAATACTCCTTCCTCCATGACATGATTAAAGAAAATAAAACGTTCAAGACCGATGCCGCCTCAATATCAACGCAAGTGAACTTTGTTTATAACGCCAATTTATCAGTTATCCTTATTATTCTTTGTATACTAAAATGTATTTACCATCTTTTAGTTAATTAGTTATTTCTAGGAACATTTGTCAACCTAGTTGTTTCTAGGAAACATTTACAATCTAGTTATTTTCTAGGAAACATTTACAATCTAGTTATTTCTAATTAGTTATTTCTAGGGACCAATTCCAACCTCTCTATTTTTAGAAACATCTGTCAACCTCTTAACCCCCTTTTGAAACAAAACTCTACCTTGTTTCAATTATGCCAAAGTTATTTGGTTAATAAATTGGAAATTGTGTCTAAATTTACCATCCTTTAACCTAAGCACTAGTGTCAGATGTTTCCTAAACCTCAGCCTATTGCCACCACTAATTTGGTTTTCACAACCATATAGCTACCCAGCCAGCATGCACAGGTGGGCCCCATATGGTATACATATGTGCAAAAAACATGGGCCCCAAAAGGTTTTGTCCACGGTTTCCATGGTGGCCCCACATGGGTTGGCCCAGATAGATTTTAATGGGCCCTGACTGGGTTTTCAGTGGGACCCATATGTTTAACTTAAATGAGACCCATGTAAAACCCATGTGTGTACCTTGAAGAATATCTACCTGGGACTAAACTGGGTCCCAACTGGGCTAAAAATATGGGTAATAAGTGGGTTTGTCCACGGTTTCCATGGTGGCCCCACATGGGTTGGCCCAGATAGATTTTAATGGGCCCTGACTGGGCTTTCAGTGGGACCCAGATGTTTAACTTAAATGAGACCCATGTAAAACCCATGTGTGTGCCTTGAAGAATATCTACCTGAGACTAAACTGGGTCCCAACTGGGCTAAAAATATGGGTTATAAGTGGGTTTGTCCACAGTTTCCATGGTGGCCCCACGTGGGTTTGCCCGGATAGACTATAATGGGCACTGTCTGGGCTTTCAGTGGTTCCCAGATGGTTAATTTACATGAGGCTCATTACAGACCCATGTGTGTTCTTACCAGCATAATTTATGTGTCGGATTTTCCGATCCAACCTGCCGAGAGCACGTATATTGCACCATACTCTGTGACTTCTGTCTTAACATTGTGTGAGTTACACTCAAAGAACACTCTGAGCCTCACAACAGATAATACCCAATCTTTAACAAGAGGCAGTTCTATAACACAGATGTCCTTCTGACTCATGGTGCAGCCCGGAACACTAAAATACTGCTAAACATTATGGGAAATCAACATAGTCCACTCCCCGTTTTTGATTGTGGCACTATGAGTTGTAATTCTTGTTGGCTTTGATCAACGGATACAGATTTAAACTATAATTGAACACTAATATACCGCTAAGCATGATGGGAAATCAACACGGTTCACTTCCTGTTTTTTAGTTTAGTTTTTGATTGTGGCACTATGAGTTGTAATTCTTGTTGGTTTTGATCAACAGATACAGATTTAAAATATACATTGAATTTATAAATGTAAATTCAATGTACAGTTTAAATCTGTATCTGTTGATCCCACATTTATACCACTTGGGATAAATACAGTTAGCCCACATGGGCTTCCCATGCTGGGCACATTATACTAAAATCACATGGGTCCTATATACTGATGCACATGTCTGTCCCATTCCCAGTTAGCCCACATAAAAAAATGAGCTGGGGCCTTATATATATATGCCCAGGTTGAAGCCATGTAAGATCATCCCACATTTAGCCCACTTGGGGTAAATACAGTTAGCCCACATGGGCTTCCCATGCCGGGCCCATTATACCAAAACCACATGGGTCCCATATAATGATGTCCATTTCTGTCCCATTCCAAGTTAGCCCACATAAAAATGAACTGGGGCCTGTATATCCATGCCAAGGCTGAACCCATGTAAGGTTATACGACACTTATCCCACTTGGGGTCAATATAGTTAGCACACATGGGCTTCCCATACTGTGACCATTATACTAAAACCACATGGGTCCCATATAATGATGACCATTTCTGTCCCATTCCCAGTTAGCCCACATAAAAATGTACTGGGCCCTATATATCCATGCCCAGGTTGAACCCATGTAAGGTGATCCCACATTTATACCACTTGGGATGAATACAGTTAGCCCACATGGGCTTCCCATGCTGAGCACATTATACTAAAATCACATGGGTCCCATATACTGATGCATATATCTGTCCCATTCCCAGTTAGCCCAAATAAAATTAAACTGGGGCCTATATATCTATGCCCAGGTTCAACCCATGTAAGGTCGGCCCACTCTTATACCACTTGGGATAAATACAGTTAGCCCACATGGGCTTCCCATGCTGGGCCCATTATACCGAAACCACATGGGTCCCATATAATATTGCCCATTTCTGTCCCATTCCCAGTTAGCCCACATAAAAATGTAGTGGGCCCTATATATCCATGCCCAGGTTGAACCCATGTAAGGTGATCTCACATTTATACCACTTGGGATAAATACAGTTAGCCCACATGGGCTTCCCATGCTGGGCCCATTATACCAAAACCACATGGGTCCCTTATAATATTGCCCATTTCTGTCCCAATCCCAGTTAGCCCACATAAAAATGTAGTGGGCCCTATATATCCATGCCCAGGTTGAACCCATGTAAGGTGAGCCCACATTGATACCACTTGGGATAAATACAGTTAGCCCACATGGGCTTCCCATGCTGGGCCCATTATACTAAAACCACATGGGTCCCATATAATAATGCCCATTTATGTCCCATTCCCAGTTAGCCCACATAAAAATGTAATGGGCCCTATATATCCATGCCCAGGTTGAACCCATGTAAGGTGAGCCCACATTGATACCACTTGGGATAAATACAGTCTGCCCACATGGGCTTCCCATGCTGGGCCCATTATACTAAAACCACATGGGTCCCATATAAAATTGCCCATTTCTGTCCCATTGCCAGTTAGCCCACATTAATCCTATATAGGACCCATATATTTAGCCCAACAGGGCTCACAAAATGGGTTCCTTTATGGGATAACCATATGGGTCTCATGCAGTTAGCCCAGATAAATCCCATGCCCACTCATTACCCAACTAGCCCACAATAACCCCATGTGGGGCCCAACTATGCATGTTGGCTGGGCTGCAGTCCAGATCTTTCACCTATAGAGAACATTTGGTGCATCATAAAGAAGAAGGTGCAACAAAGAAGGCCCAAGACGATTGAACAGAGGCCTGTATACATGAATGGGAGAGCATTCCTATTTCTAAACTTGAGAAACTGGTCTCCTCTGTCCCCAGACGTCTGTTGAGTGTTGTAAGAAGAAGGGGATGCCACACAGTGGTAAAAATGGACTTGTCCCAACTTTTTTGGGATTTGTTGACGCCATGAAATTTTGAAACAACATATTTTTCCCTTAAAATGAATACATTCTCTCAGTTTAAACTTTTGATCTGTGATTTGTGTTCTATTCTGAATAAAATATTAGATGTTGGCACCTCCACATCATTGCATTCAGTTTTTATTCACAATTTGTTTAGTGTCCCAACTTTTTTGCAATCCGGTTTATATATCCTCCATTTGTTAGAAGTCCATCAAATATATGATTAAATTATTTTTTTTAAAGTACCGGTAGATTGTTTTGCAGAATATTCTCCCAGTGTTGCCATATTGGGCAATTAACTGCCAACTGCACGGTTTTCATTCTTATTTTACTGGGAA
Source organism: Garcialebias charrua (assembly GCA_038048925.1). Taxonomy (NCBI): domain Eukaryota; kingdom Metazoa; phylum Chordata; class Actinopteri; order Cyprinodontiformes; family Rivulidae; genus Garcialebias; species Garcialebias charrua. Next base: position 43,886 of record JBBPBX010008350.1, on the reverse strand, counting down.
CTCTGGGAAGATTTTTGTTGTATTGTTGTGTTTTACCACTTATTATTAAATTTCCTTGTACTGATGAGCTTTCATGTTCAAACAGTAAATATAACAATATACTGTATTGATTGGTTGGATTTTTGTGTGATGTAGAAGTTTTGAACAGATTTTTGGTCTGGAAAACCTCAACGCTATCTGGCAACACTGATTCTGACACTGATTTGTTAGTGCTCGGTTTGTGGTGTGAGTGATAAATCAAATTTTAGCTCGATAAATGGAAAACTAAGAAAAAGGTTTGTCCATTTGTT
>JBBPBX010008350.1:23883-43372 GCA_038048925.1 Garcialebias charrua | reverse complement strand
TCAGTTCTTGGTTCTTCTATCATTCATATAAGCAAAAAATAGATGGCGGAAATCATTAATTGTAATCAAAAAGTGTTGTTTATTATAGATTAACATACTAAGATTTGTGTATTCACTGGGCACCCTTACCTTATCTATATCTCGTATATTCACATTAACATAGGTGGCACAAAGGATTCGGATTCGTAGGGTTCCATTGATGGTCCACAGCGACTTGGAAGCTACCTCTCCATTCATATAGGACGTCGCTGTGGAGATCCGTCGAGAGTATGACGGCATGACAAAGTTATCTGTAGGCAACTGGGTGTACAGGCTGTCCTTAGCCATGAGCATCAGGTTAGGCATCCTGCTCAGCATGATGCAACTACGAATATACTAGGAAGAAAGCCAAAGAGAACAACAATTAGGTTTTTTTTAATTGCTTAAATTACATTGTGCCTAACCTGTAACTAATTATGTGAAGTCAGTTTCCAGCAGCTGCTCATACATGATAAAACTACGAATATACTAGGAAGAAAGCCAAAGAGAACAACAATTAGGTTTTTTTTAATTGCTTAAATTACATTGTGCCTAACCTGTAACTAATTATGTGAAGTCAGTTTCCAGCAGCTGCTCATACATGATAAAACAGTGACGAAACAATACAGATAAAAAGCATGAACAGTTCATTTTACCCTAAATCAGTGAGCAGTCTCTTACCTTATACTGGCTAATGGGGTGCTTTTCTAGGAAATATTCATCACAGCCACAAACTTTAAGGATGTATTTCCCCTGATATTCCTGAACACACATCTTTAGTTGCTCTGGGGACAGCAGCATACTGCGTGTCTTCTTTCGGATGGCCTCTGCAATTACCTTAAAAGGCATGATACATACATTGCAACTTTTCTGAAATGTAAAAAGGCTTGTATTGTTTGTTATTATATATACATTTTAGTATTTAATTATTAAATGTTCAAATTAAGATGGATTTAAAAAAAAACTTTAATAAGTGATTAATTCACCTTACCTGTTCAGGCACGCAATCATGGTTGATCTTCAGTGTATACTTTTGTTTGTCATTGTTTGGGGAAACAATCACCCATATTACAACAATAATCTGACCTAAAAATATATAAATAAATAAGACAGAGAAAACTTGGGCTTTAGAAAGAGTCAATAAAACTTTTTTTTTCCCTAAAGGAGAACAAAAATAGTAGCATTCATTATTTTATAGCATTATTCTATATGGAATACAGTACAGTGCTTCTTTTTCTATTGATTTAATACAAGAACTTCATGCTGGACCCACTCAAATTGTTTCTTTGAGCACCACTTATTCTTAGAATAAAGCAACATTTAAAAAGCATTGCAGAAAATAATATGTACCTTTGTCAAGTTTGCTATAGATGTGTTTGGGAAGTTCCTGTGTCGATTCAACACTAGGTGGGTAAACATACAAAGCTCTGCTGTGAGGACCACTGGCATCTCTCAGCTCCACAGAGTCTTTACAAACATTTAGGATGTTTCTCCTGAAGTCCTGAACCTCAGTATCCTTCACAAGGTCAAACTCACACACAGGCATCCCTATCGCAAAACCTGTCAAAGCACAAAGAGGATCCCAAAGATCCTGTTATTTTACCAGTATGTCTTTTGCATTAGCTCCAGTAAAAACTCTTGTAAATCTTATAAATAAATCTGTTATAATTAAATTACTTTGAATTATATTAACATATTTTATAAAATAGAAAGTTGTGAATATTGTAATTAAAATAAATAATATTTGGTTAAAAATAAAAGAAAATAACTTAGCACTATTTAACTGAGGTGCAGACTGCTTTGAATTTAAATTAAATCGCAGAACTCTCATCTTGTAAATAAAGTTACAACAGAACAAATAATCTTATAGGTTAAAAACAACTCACCAATCTCTCTGTTAAGGATCTTTTCCTCCCTGTTTCCAACTGGTTCAATGACTTTGAGGAAAGGCTGGAACAGCCGAAGGTCACATAGCCTTCGGGTCTCATCGTAAAACTCCTCCCGCTCTGCTTCCTATTATATGAAGAATAAGATCAGATAGAACTTTATTGATCCCACAGGAAATTGTTGATGAAAGAACAATGTGAAGTGAATATCAATATAAAAACAAAACTTTTTAGATATTGTTAAAGATAAAACTGTTAACTTTTTTGACAGTTGTAACTAGGAGGGATTATTTTGTCTGTGGTAAATTTCTGTTTAGAACATGTTTCATCATAGCAGCTGTTAAGGTGGGCCTAGATGGGTCATGATTCTTTCTGATTTGCTCTGTTAAGGCAAATGACAAGCTCACCAACTTATACTATGATCTCCATATTGATAAATCATTTCTATGTGCCATCTGCCATTTTAGGTGCAGATGGGTACCGGATAGGTGCAGCGTCCGCAGTGAAGCGGGCGCTGTACCGGTCTGCCGTGGTGAAGAGAGAGCTGAGTCAAAAGGCAAAGCTCTCAATTTACCGATCGATCTACGTTCCCACCCTCATCTATGGTCATGAGCTTTGGGTTGTGACCGAAAGAACGAGATCTCGGATACAAGCGGCTGAAATGAGTTTTCTCCGCAGGGTGTCTGGACTCTCCCTTAGAGATAGGGTGAGAAGCTCAGTCATCCGGGAGGGACTCGGAGTAGAGCCGCTGCTTCTCCACATCGAGAGGAGCCAGTTGAGGTGGCTCGGGCATCTGGTTAGGATGCCTCCTGGACGCCTCCCTGGTGAGGTGTTCCGGGCATGTCCCACCGGGAGGAGACCCAGAGGAAGACCCAGGACACGCTGGAGGGACTATGTTTCTCGGCTGGCCTGGGAACGCCTTGGGATTCCCCCAGAGGAGCTGCTCCAAGTGGCTGGGGAGAGGGAAGTCTGGGCCTCCCTACTTAGGCTGCTACCCCCGCGACCCGACCCCGGATAAGCGGAAGAAAATGGATGGATGGATGGATGGATCTGCCATTTAAAAAAAAAGTCTTTTCATCACATTTGATCAGAAACAGACTCAACTTTCTTTTTAAAAGAGCCACCTGAAGGTATTCCTTAGTTCTCACCTGTGTAACACTGACAAAGATATAGGACGTCTCCTCCTGTAGAAGGTGATGGAGAGGATATTTTCTAGCCTCCTTGAACAGTTCATGTTTGATGGTATTGAGTGTGGCCTCACGGAGACACTCCAGCGTCAGAATCATCCCATTGGGTAGTAGGCAGTCCACCAAAATTCTGCGCATACACAGAAAGCATCATTGCACTCACAAGAAACATTAAACATTTACTTTGTTCCAGAAAGACTATTTAGGTGGAGTCACACCTCGGAGGCATCAGGTGGATGCCCCATAGCTCCCCTGAGGATGGTCTGGGAGGCATCTTCTTCTTGGTCTCAGCTCAGTTATACAATGAAGCTGTAGAGTGCAACCTAAAAAAGATCAACACTTCAAAGCAAGTTCTAATTAATAACATAATGTACAGACTGAAAGCTGTATTTAATATCAGTCCAAGTGAAAACCTGTCAAAATTGTATTAATTTCAAAAGCTGAAATGCATTTTGTTAGTTGAATAGAGATGACTTGATGTAAGTGTTCAGACTACTATTTGGGCAGTCACCTTCAAAAAATAAAAATAAAACAGCTCACAATTTCTGTTTAAGGATGTGTGCTCATCATAGTGTTACAAGGAGGAACATGTGATTAAACTGTACATTGTATTTAAAAAAAGAAAAGAAAAACTAAGCAACAAAACTGAAACTGGTTTAAGATATATATTTTATTAAATCTGACAAGCACAACAATAAAGCTTGTCGAATGTCAAAATTTAGTTACTTTTGATCCAATGTGAACCGATTATCAGAGCACTATTTGCTAAATGTTTATCAGTCCTGCAGTCTTGTTTTAGTTCAGACAAATATGAGGGGATGATACAAATAATACATTACAAACTTTTATTGCAAATGACATCACAGATCTCTTTTGCAAGGGAGGCCTGGGCCTGAAGGCAGCCTAACATGCAGGTTTTTGGTTTGTGGGAAGAAACCGGAATACCCGGAAAAAAAACCACGCAAGCACGAGAAGAACATGCAAACTCCACACAGAAAGATCCCAGGTACAAACGGGGATTGGACCTTCTTGCTGTGAGGCAACTGTGCTAACCACTGAGCCATCATGCTAAAATACTCAGAAACTAATTGCGGAGACGCCAAGGAATTTAAATGTTATTTACCATTCATCTATTTTTGTCACTTAACAACGGGTACACTTATTACCCTTATGTTTTTATTAGGAAAATGTGTTAATAGTGTATAAATTAAACAAATAAACCTGTATTGTATTTGCTTGCATTTAAAGGTAGATAAACTATTTATTGAGTGTCATCTGAAAAGTATGGTGGCCGAGGGGTGCAAACGCGCAGCAAAAACAGAACAGCACGCTGCAAAAAGAAAACAGCGTTCCAAAAGTTGAAACACACATCAAAATGAAAACAACAGCGTTCCAAAAGTTGAAACACACATCAAAATGAAAACAACAGCGTTCCAAAAGTTGAAACACACATCAAAATGAAAACAACAGTGTTCCAAAAGTTGAAACACGCATCAAAATGAAAACAGCGCTCCAACAGATGAGGCGCACTGCAAAAGATAAGTCGCGCTCCCAAAAGGGGACGACCTGCAAATACAGAACGAGCTGCAAATAGAAAAGCCACAACGGAAGTGCTCCAGACCACTAGGGGCAGTCGAACAAAGAACAAATCATAAAGCATATTATACTTTTCGGAATGGCACTAGTTGTGTATTTTAACTCCCACAGTCCAAAAAAAACATGCATGTTAGGCTGATTGGTAACTCTAAAATTGACCCTGGATGTGAGTGAAACAGGTCCCTCTTGTAAATGAGTCCCCGTGGCTCAATGAGGCTAGCCTGTGTAAATAAAGGTTGAATGAATGAATGAAAAAAAGAATATTTTACACTACATCGGAACTGTCACGTTGTATCTGTTTTAATAGTGTGCGGAGGAGATCAATACATGGATGCCAAGTTGGGTCAATGGTTAAAGAGATTGCCTTGAATGCGGGAGACCCTGGTTCAATTCCCAGTCTTGGAAATTTTGTGGTAATAATTTCTTTTTTTTTTAAGCCTTTTGTTTTGGATAGATCGGGTGAAATAGATAAATACATCTACATGTTTATTCTTTGTTGTTGCTTGGTTCGATCTATCCAAAACAAAAGGCTTAAAAAAAAAAGTAATAACAGAAAATTTCCGAGACCAGGATTTGAACCAGGGTCTCCCGCATTCAAGGCAATCTCTTTAACCATTGACCCAACTTGGCATCCATGTATTGATCCTCCTCCGCACACTATTAAAACAGATACAACGTGACAGTTCCGATGTAGTGTAAAATATTCTTTTTTTTCATTCATTCATTCAACCTTTATTTACACAGGCTAGCCTCATTGAGCCACGGGGACTCATTTACAAGAGGGACCTGTTTCACTCACATCCAGGGTCAATTTTAGAGTTACCAATCAGCCTAACATGCATGTTTTTTTTGGACTGTGGGAGTTAAAATACACAACTAGTGCCATTCCGAAAAGTATAATATGCTTTATGATTTGTTCTTTGTTCGACTGCCCCTAGTGGTCTGGAGCACTTCCGTTGTGGCTTTTCTATTTGCAGCTCGTTCTGTATTTGCAGGTCGTCCCCTTTTGGGAGCGCGACTTATCTTTTGCAGTGCGCCTCATCTGTTGGAGCGCTGTTTTCATTTTGATGCGTGTTTCAACTTTTGGAACACTGTTGTTTTCATTTTGATGTGTGTTTCAACTTTTGGAACGCTGTTGTTTTCATTTTGATGTGTGTTTCAACTTTTGGAACGCTGTTGTTTTCATTTTGATGTGTGTTTCAACTTTTGGAACGCTGTTTTCTTTTTGCAGCGTGCTGTTCTGTTTTTGCTGCGCGTTTGCACCCCTCGGCCACCGTAGAAAAGCATTCACACACACAAGCAGAACTTTAAATTACTTTTGTCTCAAAGCAAAAGTTATTTTGAAGCTTTAAGTAATATTCATCTCTCAGAAATAATGCATCCATAAAGGCTAAAATAAAGAAAACATTTTGTCAAAATGTTCCCACGATAAATTTTAGAAGAATAAAAACAGCAAAATATGTCAGTTTAGTGATGGGAAATTCTTATTTCTCTCAAAAATCAACTGGAAGCAAATAATGATTTAATCCAATCATCGCTTATAGAAAGCCATGACATACCATGACCCATACAGGGCATTTCAGTTAGTCAAAACTGCCTTCTTTTCATAAAACATAAAAAGAATAATTTGAAACTTTCTTTAAAAATCTGACAGTAAAACGTGGACAATTTCTTTGTTTAAAGGCATGCTTTAAGAAGCAAACTGGCCAATAAGAGTAACTAGACCTTTACCAGTCATGATTACATCTTTCAGCCTTGTGCTTAGCACCAGGAAAGGATGAGAACCCTCAAACTCCCAGGCTTATGGGCAGAGAACCCAAATTCAATGTGAAGTGGAACTGCCCAAGTGGAACAGTACAGTGAGCAAATTTTTTTTAATATTTGATATTTTTAGCCAAATTGTGTTTATTTTTGTCATTCTCTTTGTTCCATCATTACATAGTTAAAATAGTTAATCTGTACTGTATAAACATTTCTCAATACACAGTATTTTGGAGAAAATATGCAATGCTGATAATCTAGAGAGCTAAACACTCATGCAAAACAATTAGATGTAAGAAAGTTATTTCTTCTATGTGCACTAATAACTGATAGAATTCAATTCAAGAACAATCAGCATGTTTATGTTTATCTACTTTCAAAAGAGAAATAGAAAGAAAAAAAAAACACTGTAAAAAGGTACAGTACATTAGACAGGTATCTCTCTTCCCGATTTACTTCATTCAATATAAGGGTTTGTTACCCTCTATTGACTTGTTTTCGACTTTCCAAAAGTATTTCTATGTGAATCACTATTCTTACGTGTAAAAAAAAAAAAAGAATCATTGTATCAGGCATTTTAGAAAAACATTTTTGTAATTCCTCAGTTCAAAAAACAATTGTATATTTTACATGCTGTTTTATATGCATGCTTTTGCACGTAGATCACTTAGATTTTAAAATAAAATCAATACACAATATTTAAACCCTTTAAGCATCTTAGGAATCTCTTTTGGTTCATTGGGTTACAAAGGAAAACTATAAAAATGAAGGAAAACTATAAAAATGAATGTCTAACCTTCTAACCTTAGACAGTTTTAGTAGCCAGGTAATAGATAACTATTGCCTAACCTGCTCATGTTGTGTAACAAAGAGATCAACAAGTGGAATATGCATTTAATCCAAATGAAATGTACATAAATATGTTTCATTATTTAAAAAACTATTGGGAGCATTTATTGGATATTGGAAGAACAAATTCAATGGCCTAAGTTGAGCATTAAAACCTAGATCTCATCAAGCTTTCTTGAAAAATGGCTACATCACTCAACTTTCAAGATATTATTGAGACAGTGCCATCAGAAAAATGATTACAAAATCAGTAAGAAGCATCAAAGTGAAACATCTTGAGACAATGCCATCAGAAAAATGATTACAAAATCAGTAAGAAGCATCAAAGTGAAACATCTTGAGACAATGCCATCAGAAAAATGATTACAAAATCAGTAAGAAGCATCAAAGTGAAACACACTATAAAATTGACAAAGGTGACAACTCTTCAGCCTCATAACTAACCTTTTGAATTCCTACACATATATTCACAAGTTGGGGCCGATGAAAACTAATAAAAAGGGATCACTTCCCAAATTTTGCTTGTGATACTACCGGTAACCTTGTCCCAAAAGCAGCTACAAAACTGTTCAGTTCAACTATCCTGGCTGTGAATAGAAGGAAGGGGGCAGGAAGTGTAAAAACCAAAACTACAATGGGAGTAGTCCACTGAATGATGAACACGAATGTAAAAACTGATGGACAACTGTCAGAACAGGTAAAGTTTACAAACCATGGTAGATAAAATACACAGTGTGGAAAAACTAGTGAGAGCTGGTACAAAAACTGAACTAAAACAGAAAAACTCTTGAGGTGGAACAGACTACACTTTGAGCGTGTCTGTGATCTGTCACCCCCATCAGGATGCAGCAAAGTGTTTTTGGACAAAGGAGGAAGCTTCCTCAAAACACAGGATGTGGAGAGTGGGGAAACACTGGCCTGGACTCAAGCTTGCTTTGAAAATTGGCTTACAAGTACAAAATAGTTCTGCAATAGTTCAGGCTGGCAAGCTTAAACATCTGCTGAGTCTATGTAAAGCATAGCTCCATAAGTATGAAGTTAATAGTTTAGCCATTAGTGCACATTGCAGAGTGAAAACAAGTGTGACATTTGTTTAATTTTATGCATAAAATCAGCTCTGAATTTCAAACTCACTGAAACAAGTCAACATTGCATACTGCACAATCAACAGAAGGGTTGTAAATGAGACAGATGTGGAGCATACCTTGGAGAGACGCCCTCCTATTTGGAAGTGACAGTTCCACCCTTCATGTTTCCATCCACCTTCATGTTGTCACTGAAATCTGTTGGGAGGAGAAGGGAATTAAACATCACAGCTCTGCAAAGCAGCTGGGGTGATTCACGGTTTAGCTCAAGACGAGGTGTTTGGAAATGACAGCTCAGAGATAAAAACAAATCATCAACCCAACGACTGGAAACGGCACACAGTTGATTAACAAATACTATTCTAACCTAACCATGCCTGTTAAACACACACAGTTCCATCGCTGAAGCTACAGGCTAATGCTAACCCTTATACAGTTTGAAAACATACAAAAACAAGGCGTGTTTCGAGTGAAACGTAACATTATTGCTCATTTGTTTAATAACTTACCCTCTCACTTTGTGTCAAATATGTTTAGGGACGATGGGCCGAAGCCAGCTAGCTTCCCGCTAGCCAGCCCCTCCGGTTCCCAGCGGCCGGGGTCGGCAGCTCCCGGCACCGGCCGGGCGGAGAAGGCTGCTCCGTCTGTCAGCTTCAGCTCCAGCTGTCCGTGAGCCGACAGAAAACCCTCCTGTGTCGCTGACAGTCCGGTTTACAGTCACAGAAAGCAAAAAGAGACTCCCATGCTCAGTCAGAGGGGCTCCAGCTGCTGTGAGCTGCTGGTCGACAGGACAAGTTGCTGCTGCTGCGACAAAAGCAGCCACGCTGTCTGTCTGGCCCTCCCTTCCTTCAAAAACACAACAACACCAGCTGATGTGAGCCAGCGAGGTGACGTGTGCACTTATTCATGAGGAGCAAGTACAATAAATATACTACTCTCGTGCACTCGCAAACAAAAACAATAAAGTAAATATTAGGAGACAAACCGCGGTTAAAAAAACACACACAAAAACCGCGGCACATATACAGTAATAGGCTGCACAACAAATTATATAGAACAGCGAACTTTCAACTGAGAATCTTCACCAGCATATAGAATAACAGCCTACTGCATACGTAATCCATGCACGNAAACAATAAAGTAAATATTAGGAGACAAACCGCGGTTAAAAAAACACACACAAAAACCGCGGCACATATACAGTAATAGGCTGCACAACAAATTATATAGAACAGCGAACTTTCAACTGAGAATCTTCACCAGCATATAGATTAGAATAACAGCCTACTGCATACCATGCACGCGCCCAAATTGAACTTACAACAGAACCAAAATGTTCAATAAAAATAACAAATCAAAGTGAAGCTGCATAAAAATGAAAATGGAGAAAATGGGAAGGCTAAAATTAGAATCGTGTAAAAAGTTGTGCAGTGAAACATGGTCTGAAATTAATGAACCAAATAAAATATTATGCCAAAAAGACAGTGAAAGCATTATTAAAAATTGCTATATAAATTTAAAAAAAAAAAAACCTACATAAACCACAAAATTGAAACAGAAACAGTGAAAAACTGTGATGGAAGATGTAAAAAAAATTGCACCATGATATTCAATAAAAATTAAATATATAAAAAAAAAACCTACATAAACCACAAAATTGAAACAGAAACAGTGAAAAACTGTGATGGAAGATGTAAAAAAAATTGCACCATGATATTCAATGAAAATTAAGCATTTAACAGACAAAATGGACAGATTGGTACACCAACCATGCAGGTTTTCAACTTTAAATAGGTCAAAACTAGAAAATTCATATCCGTAAGCCCTTTTTTCTTTTATCAAACACATAAAATGTGGTTAAATAAGTTAATATGTCACAAATCAAGTTGTGAGTAAATGTATTGTTGTTCACAATAATTCAACTTTGTATTGGTGTTGCTGTTTTATTGCATTTAATTTTCCACATACTAACCAACAGGGGGTCTTTGGGAACACAATAAAAGCAGCTGCATACACTGAGATGAAATAAATCATATTGCACAGATTTTTCGTATGCTTGTACCCCAAAGGCGAATATTGCATTTACTGTGCAGCAATAAGTTGTGATGTTGGCAATAAGAAATAACATTAGCAGATTATAGCAATGGAATTATAAAAATTCAAAACTGAGTAGTGGAAATGCAAGTTTGTGTAAAAATGAAGATGTAAAAACTTTTGTCAACATCTCACAACTCACTTTTGGATCCTGTTTATTTTCACTGGTGATCAAAGGCATTTCTAAACTTGTTATATTGTTTTCCTCAAAGAAACAGAATGGCGACACAAAAATGACATTAAATGAATAAACAAATAAATAGATAAATAAATAGAACTGTGATGGCACCCAATAAATAATAGATGAGGTTGAAGTTTTTGGAAGTAGGCCTACTGGGTTCTTGATCTACTTAGGAAGGACATCTTCTTCTTCTTCTTTCGGCTTTTCCCTTTTCAGGGGTTGCCACAGCGAGTCATCCTCCTCCACCTCACTCTGTCCTCTGCATCCTCTGTCCTCACTCCAACTACCTCCATGTCCTCTCTAACTGCATCCATATATCTCCTCTTTGGTCTCCCTCTTTGTCTTTTTCCTGGCAGCTGCATTTCTAACATCCTTCTACCAATATACCCACTGTCCCTCCTCTGGACATGTCCAAACCATCTCAGTCTGGCCTCCCTAACTTTATCTCCCAGTTGTTCAACATGTGCTGTACCTCTGATGATCTCATTCCTAATCTTATCCATCCTTGTCACTCCTAAGGAGAACCTCAACATCTTCATTTCTGAAACTTCCAGTTCTTTCTCCTGTCTTTTTGTCAATGACACCGTCTCCAGACCATACAATATAGCTGATCACCACTGTCTTGTAAACTTTTCTGGAAGACTTTGGAAGAACATGTTTATTATTATTATTATTATTATTATTATTATTATTATTATTATTATTATTATTATTATTATTATTACCTCATATGACTTATGTTGTGTCCGTTTACAGCTCTCATCTTTTTCCATCTCGGGTGATCTTGGCCACCTCACAGTTGTACAGTATATTCATTCAGTGTGTCATTGCCACCCATGCAAAGACGCAGCAGTGGCATCGGAAATGGACTGTACCAAGAAGCAAAGGGACACTAGCCGGATTTAGGGGCTGAGAAAAAAACCCAAATTAGCAAATGACGGGATTACGTTGTATATTTCTTGTGAAAAATAAATGCAGCACATTCAAAAGCTGGTAAATTTCACGAATTCTTGTCGTCCGCCCCCGGTCTGGATCGTCTCCTCTTCGGATCTCCCCTCGGTGAAAGGCGCGGTGTCTGCGCGATGGTAGGGCTTGTCATCCTGTCTGACAGCCAGGTTTTCAGAGAGGAGAAGTTGGCAGAGAGGGATGTTCCGAGGATGATGGCGTTGCAGATGAGGAGCGGAGATGCAGCTTTCTATCAGTGCGCAGAGTACTGCAGAAACTACACTTCGCCGCCTGTCAGCTATAGTGACAGCAGCCATTATCTTGCACGGTTGCCAGGTAAGAAAAAAATACCAGGAGCTCCTCAAAAGTCTCATGCGCTATTGTGCAAAGATTGATGATTGGAAATGGTAAAAGAGGATGCTGGGTGTTGAGAAGGGTTGTCCTAAGCGCAGCTGTCAACCTCATGTCATGTTGTGGGGTTCAGCAGCCACCATTCTGTTCAGCATAGCCTCATGCCTTGCAAAAATCTGTGACTGTCGATACCCTTTAGTTTTTCTGCAGAGCTCTCTAAACTATCTCATCCTAGATCTGAAGTCTGAAACAAGAAACAATATTTGGATTGTATTCACTTCAAGTGGTGCAGCCAGAGAAGGTGAGATAACCAAATTTTGTACTGCGTGATCTGCACAGATGCCAGATGTGGCAATTAAACACCAAGTGTTTTCGTGCACCTGCGCAGTTGCTGCCAAAACGCTTTTCTGTGGGTTTTTTGGGGACTTGTGTCAGGCTGCAAGCCTTCAGATCATGATGCGCCACCAATGATTGTTCCATCCACCTAATGATCATGTAATGGCCCATTTAATCCATGGTCAATGTAGCCTAAATGAACCATCAACAGGAAAATATGCATTCTTAATTCCAATGCATCTAAATGTGACGTAATTTCTAAGAAAATATATGATTAATAAATAATAGTAAGAAATGCATTTAGATTTATTCTTGGCATGAATAGATCCAAGGAGACCAGCATGATGCCATGCGGGTAAACCTGAGTGAGTATGAGAATCACTTTTTGTTCCTAAAACCTAAAACCAAAAAAAAAAAAAAAAAACCCACACAACTAATCATAAAGCACTGCAATTTAGGATTTATTTATTACAGTAGTGAAAATGCACAGTGAGAAATATTTGGATATTGCATGAACTAGTTGTCCAGTGCCCAGTGAAGCAGAAGAAATTAGTAGAATAGGCATGTGCTTTCTATCGCTACATAATTGATGTGACACAACACAGTACAACCAGAGAAATTCCAGAGAAAATGAACACTTGACCTATTTAAAGATTCTCAGTGGAGACTATGAAATTAAAAGGCTTGAAGACAGGAGTGTTTTGTTTCTTTTCAACCAGCAAGCTACAAACTATGCAGTCAAAATGAGAACAACAACTGACAAGTGACTGATTCATAATTATCTTGGAAATGTTTGAATGTTTGTCTGTTTTTATTCCAGTGATGACAGATCCTAATGAGACAGAATAACTTTTTTTTAAATGTGGTGCGTACTAATCACAGCATGACTTGAGGCAGATTTTGACTGGCAACTTTTATTTTTTTTTATTTTTTATTTTTTTTTGTTAACTGTTGTAGTTTATTGAACCTCAAATTCCGATTGAAAATGTTGTTGATTTTGCTGCCTGGTTTGGTGAATATATGAAACTGTTTTCCAACTGAATGAGCACATCCATCTGTGGGGTGAAGAAAAGGCTGATTGATCTAGCTCACTTTTAACATACAGTGACCCTGCGACACGAAAAGGAAGAAGCTGGTAAAGACAATGGATGGATGGATGGATGGATGGATGGATGGATGGATAAAGAATGGTTCCATCCATTCTCTCACTCACTAGGGACAATTTAGAGTTACCAATCTGTCTAACATGCATGTTTTTGGTCTGTGGGAGGAAAGTGGTATACCATGGAGGTGCACGCATGCACAAAGAGAACATGCAAACTCCACCCAGAATGGCCCCTCGGCTGTGATTTGATCCAGTGACCTTCTCACTGAGAGGCAACAGCTCTACCAGCTGATCCACCGTGCTGCCCAAAGAAAGGTTAAACTACAAAATAAACAAAAACAATGAGCTACAAAAGAAATACAATTATTTGATGTATTTTTTTCTTGAATTCTAAAACCAATTGACCATAAATCTGTAAATTTGCTTTGAATAATAGCATTTCTGAAATAAGGAGTTTACAGATGTTACAGATAGGGACAGATATCTTCAGAGTCTGTTAACAAAGTCTGAACTGGTGAGAGAGTCCATAGAATCAAGGAAATAGATGCAACGCCTTCCAGCTTTGTCATGAGCCACCCATCCTTGACAAGCTTAACTCACATGGCTAAACTTGCTGATGTAAGATAAGCACACTCCTTCTTTTTACTTATTAAAATTTACTGTGTGGATGTTTTTGTTGAATTATTTAGATTAAGCAAATAGGCCAGTTGTTTTAGTGTTTCAGAAATGCTGCTGCTTTAGTCAACGTTCTTTGGTTCTGATGAGGCTGACAGGGAAGAGACTGATGACATCCAACCTATATGTTTGATGGCTCTGGCTCTGAGTGGTGCATACTAAGATCAATAAGCTTGTCTCATTTATTTATTAACGTATAGGGCAATTGCTAACCTTTTATTCACTACAGTAGTGACGCTAATTTCATTTTTTATGTAATTTTTTTTTACATTATCAACATAAAAAGGTGTTCAATAAGAAACAACTGGACTTTATTTGTAGCAAAAGACGTTTCGCCCTTCATCCAAAAGGCTTTCTCAATTCAGAATTGAGAAAGCCTTTTGGATGAAGGGCGAAACGTCTTCTGCTACAAATAAAGTCCAGTTGTTATTGAACAACTTTTTTTGATTTTATCATGTCCTGGATGACTGAGAATCTTCACCAGCATATTATCAACCTAGTTTTCCTAATTTTCTGTGCCCTTTTTTAATGTCTCTATGCTGCACTCTCAACTAATGAGCCTTGGGGTTCTGTTTGTGCAGCATCTCTAACAATCCACTCTGGCTCAGTGGCCAGTAATGGTCTTCAGCGTTTGCAACAAATAAATCACTGTCAATGCTCAGGAAGTACAGACTATTTCCAAACCGGAAGCTCCTTAAACAGCATTGTTAAAACGTCCATAATCAGGATATAAGAAACAACATTGTGAATCCAAATGAGATTACATTTATTTATGTGTTATGCCACATACTTTTACTGCACTAGCACCACATCAAGATCTGTTGGATCTGCAAGTGACTCACTTTGCAGTTGACATGACTAACAGTGTTGTAACACTGTTGTCCAGCATACCTTTCCCCTGAAGTCAGTCAGGCCAGGTGACAGTCAGCTGGACAGACAGACTAATAGGGAGCAGCACTTGGAAACACAAACACCCCTGGGCATTATTTTGGATCCATGATTTACTGCCAGTGGTTTTTCAATTGGATTTTCAGATAAAAGCTTCCAGCACAGCAAGTTTTGCCACAGCTGTTGGCTTACCACTAACCTAGCAATTTATCTGGTAGAACACACACAAACACATGCAGAATGGTTCAGGCCATTTAAAACATGCCAGTTTTTTTCATGTTTCTTCTTCTCGTTTATCCTACAGACACATAAATTGCACGCACACTAAATGTAAACTTACTGTATCAGTTTATAATCCAGGCTAATACTGTGGCTGTGTGCCCGCATACATGTACATGTGTGTAAATATCTGATGCCCCATATGTTTGGCTGCAGGACCTATATGCTCAGCTTGATCCATGTGGTGCTCACTGAAATGTGAAACACCAAGACTCCTGTCCAAGAATGTGATTTTGTTTACTCATCGCTTTGCATCTATTTTTTTTAACCCTTCCTGCCCCTGGGCTTTAATACATCTGTGGTGTTAATTAATGTACGTCTGTCAATAAATAATATCTACATAGGAAATCAAACACCTTCTTAGCTTTCCAGTCGAAATGATATCACACACAGAAATGTATATTAGCATTGATTTTAAATTTGTTTATACATTTATACTTGTGTGACATTGATTTAAAATCCATTTTTAATCACTTTTAGTCACTGGCAGATTCATTTATCAATAGATTTTATACTTTTCCACTGAAATTCCGATTTGTCTTAGCTACTAAAATTAAATTTTATTTAGATTAATTGAACATTGCCTGAATTTATCCTACCTCTATTTGGTATCCTATCTGTAAAGTACCATGGTCATCATGCACTGCAACTCAGCTAAAAGCTAGTAGACTTCCACTATATTAAAGTTAATCCTGGGGAAAATGAGTGTTAGGCCAAGGTTTCATGGCAGTATTTTAGTAAAAGTACAACCACATGGTGCATAATGAAAATCCAAATAATTACGAGACTCATTATAGAAAAACTACTTGGAAATTATAAACAACTGTTGAGAAAATCATTACAGTTCATTCAGAAGTTTCTAAAATATTTTATAATGAACAAACTAAAAAAAAAACTATAATTTCACAAGAATCTAACCAACATAGTATGAGACTAACCTGTACAAGTAAAGGTGGAATCAACAGTGTTTAAAAAGTACTTAGAAGATCAGATTTTGACAGTAGAATGTTGCTGAATGCAGATGAGTTTACATCATCATCAACCGTCAACATCAACGAGGACCCTCATCAATATGCATACCGCGAGAACCGATCAACAGAGGACGCCATCTCCTCTGTGGTCCACACTGCTCTCACCCACCTGGATCAGAAGGACTCATACGTGCGTCTGCTCTTTGTGGACTTCACATCTGCCTTCAACACCATGATCCCCCAAACTCTGATAGACAAACTATCCACACTTGGACTAAGCCCCTCCATTTGTAACTGGGTACTAGACTTCTTAACAAACAGACCACAGTCCGTGAAGATCCACAACTTCTCCTCCTCCACCATAACCCTCAGCACTGGCTCTCCCCAAGGATGTGTGCTGAGCCCTCTTCTGTTCACTCTGCTCACATATGATTGTACAGCCACACATCCAGGCTGTCATATTGTTAAGTTTGCAGATGATACAGCGGTGGTGGGATGCATCACAAACAATGATGAGTCCAGCTACAGACAGGAGGTGGAACACCTGGAGAGCTGGTGCAAAGAGAATAATCTTCACATGAATGTGAAGAAGACAAAGGAGATGATTGTGGACTTCAGAAGGAACAAACACACCCATGCCCCACTGAACATAGGTGGATCTGCGGTGGAGGTGGTCTCCAGCTACAAATACTTGGGTGTACACTTGAATGATAACCTCAGCTGGAGCAACAACACCACCAGCCTGATCAAGAAAGGTCATCAGAGACTCTACTTCCTCAGACGGCTGAGACGAGCTGGTCTGAGCAGCCCAGTCCTCACCTCCTTCTACAGGTGTGCAGTGGAGAGCATCCTGTGCTCCAGCATCAACGTGTGGCATGGAGGCTGCACAGTTGCAGAGAGGAAAGCTCTACAGAGAGTGGTGAAGGCTGCACAGAAGTCTGTTGGAGTCAGTCTCCCCACCATCACAGACATTTACACCTCCAGATGCAGGAAAAGAGCCACCTGCATCATGAAAGACCTCACTCACCCAGCACACTCACTCTTTGCCCCACTCCCCTCAGGACGGAGGTTGAGGAGCATCAAATGTAGAACCACTAGACTGAGGAACAGCTTCTACCCTGAGGCTGTTAGACTCATGAATAAATAAATAATAAGAATAAACACTGCAAAATATCACATCATGCTGATGCTGATCTGTTTTCTTGTTGCTGTGTTCATCTGTGACCATCTGCTCATACAGACTCATGTTCGTGCTGCTGTTTATAATGATGTTTTTCCACTACATTAGAGCTTAGTGTATTACTAGTTGATGTTTCTCTTAGTTAATTCTAGATGTTATTACTGTTTTTCTCTTGCATTTGTTGTTGGATGTAACTGTGACCCCGTGTACATAATCTCGTTTTCATCACATGTACCACATGCGGTGCAAATGACAATAAAGACTCTCTCTGATCATCACCTTGCTTCTGATGCTCACAGGTCCAGGAACCATGCTGAAGCCACCCTTGAGTCTCTTCAGTCATCCGCAGCAGCCCTTCCATTACATGGACTCTCTGCACCACTTGGGACCTCCACCATTGGTACCTGCACAGCGTCTTGGGCCACCACCCATTGCCCCTACTCAGGCCATTGGACCCCCAACTCTGGCTCCTACTCAGAGTTTAGGACCTCCTCCAATAAATGCTTCCCATACATTAAGGCCTCCATCCATTACTCCACCACACACTTTGGCTCCCCCACCAATGCCTCTAGCTCAGCCACTGTGCCCTCCACTAATGGCACACACTTTAGGGCCCCCACCTGTAGATCCCACACAAACAATATTACCTCCCGCTATGGATCTAACACAATCACTGGTGCCTCCACATCTTACTCCATCCCAAACACTGGTGCCACCGCCTGTAGTGGCACCTAGAGCCAATCAATTTGCCTTGCCTCCTAGCCCCTTGTCTTCATCCCCTGCTCCAGACACTGACCCTTCACAGATGCCCTCAAGGCCCCCAGGGCCAGCCCTTAACCCTCTTCCAGTTTCTAGCTATGTCTGTGGTCCTGTTCCAGGTCAAGCAGCCCTGGCCAGTGAGCAGCCCCAGGATGAGAACTCCTCATTGGGGATGGAGGAGCAGGAGGACTCTCTTGGGCTAGAAGAACTGTGTAAACCACTGTACTGTAAACTCTGCAATGTTACACTAAATTCTGCTCAGCAGGCGCAAGCTCACTATCAGGTGAGTGAAAATAAACATTTGGATTATGCAACATTTAAAATACTTAGAAACTTAAACATTAAATTCTGTTGTTGATGCCTTTTACTAAGGGAAAAAACCACAGTAAAAAACTGAGAAATTTCTACGCTGGAAGCCAACAACCACCAGCCATCAGGATCCCAGAGGTCCTGGAGGAGGCTGGTCAAACTGTGGGATCAGGGTCTACAGACGGTGACGCAAGCATGCAGGTCAGGCCACACTTCAGTATCTCAGCATTAACTTACTTAAATGTTTAATTTAGGGAGAGGGTGGATTGCTGCTGAAGTGGCAACTCTGCTAATAGAAGCTGTTTCCTCTGAGGAGGTTGACGAAAACTGCAGTCACTCAACAATTTAGTCTCTCAATCTACAACAGTACGGAAAAGTTCATTTTTTTTCTAATAGCACATATCTTATAAATAAGATATGCGTTTATATTGACAAAAGTGTTTATTTTATGAAACATAACATAAAACCTCAGGTAAATAAAATAAAAATATATATTTTCCAGTCCATACTTGGAATTTTCCATCTTCAAAAAAAATTCTTAAACATCTCACATTTTGAAATATAAAATATTAAAAAAGTAATATTAAAATGTCTATATAGACGTGTTTAATCTGCTTATTGTTTTCCAGTAAACAATAGCTTTTTTCTTCTGCCCTAGCCTTCAATGTTTTTCTTTTTTTAATCAGTGTTTTCTCCTCCATTTTCTCATCACAAACACTGTGCTGCTGTGTCTTGTGTCTGCAGGCCCTGTATAAGGGGGCACCTCGGGTTATCTTGGCCACAGAGAACGACTATTGCAAACTGTGTGATGCCTCCTTTAGTTCACTAGCAGTTGCACAGGCACACTATCAGGGCAAAAATCATGCCAAGAAGCTACGTCTGGCTGAAGCCCAGCAGAACTCCAATAACATGTGAGCCTGGGTCAAAAAATATTTTCTGTATCGGCAACAGGTTTCATACTTATTCAGTTTATCTAGACTGTTGAATTATTAAAGATATTATCTGTCTTGTTATACATAATGTATATATATATA
>JBBPBX010008350.1:0-23605 GCA_038048925.1 Garcialebias charrua | reverse complement strand
ATATATATACTGTATACTGTATATGTATGTATGTATGTGTGTGTGTGATTATAGCCTACTTACATTTTTAGTTTTAAAGCAATTTTGTCTTCGACTAATTTAGAGAAGGAAACATTGAGGCAGCCCCCAGAAAAAATTGGAAGGATGGCAGTGAATATCGATTGGTGAAAAACCGTCGCAGCCCACAGTTGCCTGCTGCTGTACCAGGTAAATCAAGAGAAAAACAATTAATGCAAATAAACCTTTTAAATTTCTAATGCGATGTGAGATTTTCGGCTCATTTATATTTCATCAAATGTTGTTTGATGATATTTATTCAGTCGTCAGGTTTGTTTCAGCAATGTCATGAACATAATTATGTATACAGTATCTTGTTTATCAACTACCCCGTGTTTCCAAAGTTCATTACTTTTATGGTATTTGTTGAGTTTATAATTTTTATGCTTGTATGTGTTAGTGTACAACACTTTGGCCAACAGCGTTGTTTTAAAGTGCTTTATAGTGTATATTGTATTATTGTATTATACGCTTGTTTCAGGTTGCAACTTAAAGAAATATTCATCATCTTTTGATACACTTTACAACTTGTTCAACCTTTGCATTTAACCTCATATTCTATTATTTTCTTGCTTTATGAGTGGTCATACAACTGTCATATCTGAGTACATAAGAGAAGGTTAATTTTCTGTCCAGATCAGCATTTAAAGCTTTTCTAGCTCAGTTAGCATTAACGATGCCCTTGGATGCAGAGAGAAAGAAAGCTAAAAAAAACTGCTCCTGTTTTCATTTGCTGGTTTCAGTAAATAAAATACCCTTAAGAAGTCTATTGCATATTATGTTAAAAATATTTGTTTACAGTGTGGTTGTCTGGGATAACTGAATCTGGAAAAAAGGTTCATTTACGTATGTCTAGGAGTGTCTGCTTTCCTTGTTGTGTGTGTGTGTGTGCGTGCGTGCGTGCGTGCGTGCGTGTGTGTGTGTGTGTGTGTGTGTAAACAGATACAGCAAAAGTAACATCA
Organism: Garcialebias charrua; assembly: GCA_038048925.1. Lineage (NCBI taxonomy): Eukaryota > Metazoa > Chordata > Actinopteri > Cyprinodontiformes > Rivulidae > Garcialebias > Garcialebias charrua. The sequence continues at coordinate 22,586 of JBBPBX010008350.1, read as the reverse complement.
GACAGTCTGTTGACGTCACCCATCCCCTTCTTGCTATGTCTGTTTCTGTTCCCATTTTGTCTTTTTACAGCAAAAAAAAATCATTAGCAATTTAACTAAAAATCAAAAGGAATAAATCACACTCAAAAGCAAATTGCCCTTCCTGTCTCTTTCAGTTCCTCTTTCTCACCACAACTTTATGCTCATGTCATCAGCTTTTTTGATGGATACATCTTAAAATAGCTGTCCTCTTGCCTGCGGTTACTTTGTTGCTGACTACTATAGTCTCTTCATATTTTTCATTTTCCTGCAGTTTGTACACAAATGAACAAACAAACATTTTTGTTCTTTGTTCTAGCCTTATCTCATATGGATTTGATATTCTTATTCTGTACATTGTTATAGTTCGTTAGTTCAGATAAAGGTTAGATTCTCATTTGGTCAATTTTCTAGTTGTATTTTAAACCACTTTCAAGAACATAAATTGTGTTCTTGTTCCGTCTTAAATACATCTTACTTTTACGTATAAAATCTGCAGCATGTACATAAAAGGACCACATCTCTTGCAGATAAACCATAATATAAAATATAGTCATGAACGCCTGGTCAGAAAAATTAAGCCAATGTGGAACTTCTTTAAAACTGCATTAACTGCATCTAAAGACTAGCAGGGTGAGTCTGCAAAGGCTGTTTTGTAAAAGAGCTAAGAAAGTTGACCACCTTCTCCCATATTTGAAAAGATTTAGCAAATTTCTGGTTTTAGTCAATAGTTGTATGTCTTCTGCATTCCAGCTAAATGTGAAATGTATAACACAGATAAAAATTGAAATAAATTCAATTCAATTCAGTTTATTTATAAAGCACCAAATCACAACAGAAGTCATCTCAGGGCACTGTACAAAAACAATAAGTATTTTTAATTCCACAAGAACTGAGATCATTTGAAGACATTTAAATTAGCATTTTATCACAAAAATTAAACACAGATCAAAACATATTGAATTGATAATTTAAGACCTTTCTCTTTACAGTAGTCCCTCGTTTATTGCAGGGGATCCATACCCTAAAAATCTGCAATAAATGAAAATCGAAAAGTAGGAATAGCAGTNCAATACTCTAAACTATGTTTCTAAACTCTAAACGCTCTAAAAGAGCACAGAATGTCATGATTTCAGCTCTCTGTCTCCTCTGCTCTTTGCCACCTGCAAGTGCTCTTGGCCACGCCCACTTCTCAGTGCTGCCCGCTGAACAGCTGATCAGCTCTTCACCTGCAGCAGGAAGTTTATCCTGCAGCAGTATGGCCTACACAAAGCACCAATTGTGTGTCATGTCCAATCTTATTTTGAAAAACCGCAGTAGAGCGAATCCGCGATAAACGAACCGTGAAGTAGCGAGGGACTACTGAATATGTTTTTGTCCGTTCTGCAATTCAGTGCTCTTCCTGCCATGGTAGCTATACCTCAAGTGAATCATTCTCTTCATGTGCCGCTGATACTGATTTCTCTCCCACCTCTTGTTGCTTCTTCCGATCCTCCTAGGTCCATACTACAACCCCAGACCGAGGCAGCGCATCCCCAGGGATTTAGCCATGTGTGTAACTCCCAGTGGACAGTTCTACTGCTCCATGTGCAACTGCGGAGCCGAGCAGGAAACAGACTTCCGACAGCATCTGGAGAGCAAGCAGCACAAAGCCAAAGTGTCAGAGTTAAGATATCGCCATGAGATGGAGAACCTTGGATACAGCTAAGAGGGGAGGGGAGAATAAAGATGGGGACTAAATGAGGCAATGGCATTGGTAAGCACCAAGGGCATTAGTAAAACTACCTTTAATTTGCAGGGCATATTACACGTATCCTAAAAACAACCACCAGGTCTTCTTACAATTTAGTTATCCACCAAGTGCAGGGGAAATAGGTTAATCTCCTTTATCAAATCTTTTGAGCCAAGACTGAGTTGCCCCTTATAGACACAAGCTCTGCCTATTAAACCTGTTCTATCATAAGAAGTTAGCTATTAAAACTTCACTTCAGTCTGTGTTGTGAGTGCGAGTGCAACACGGAGAGAACATTTTAAACATTTAATACATGAGTAGAAAACAAAAGATTTTTGGTACTAGAAACAGATTTTTTCTTTTTTGGTATAGTCTCATTATATTTGTGCAGGTTTCAATCTGACTCAGGTTTTAAGTGAATGCAAATGGGATGCAAAGAAATTTGCATCTTGTTTGGACAATACAAGACTAGTGATCATGAAGCTTGTTGGAATAAAAAAAGTTTGCATAGGAACTCTTGAAGAAGAAAGTGGCACACGAAGAGTTAAAAAGAGAATTAAACAAATGTGAAAGAAAAAAAACACTTGTAGAAAAATAAACGAGACAAAACTTTTTTTTTTAGCTAAATGACCGTTTTTATTGTGAATGAAACAACAACAAAGATGAAACACACTTATTGCTAGTTCTAGAACATAAAGCAAAGCACAACAAACTGTCTCTTGTGTAGATTGTTAAATGAAACTGTGAGCCTTGGCTGACCTCTGGCCTGTTTTTTATTGTGTTTCAGGCTAAAAGTTAGTCGTTGATTTACCTTTTTCAAGCATTTGAGTAAAATCAGGCCAAAGTTCTGGTTAGCCATTTTGTTGATACAGTAGCAACTAATTTGTACTGTGGTAGGGTTTTTTCCATAAGCTATGTTATCATATTAAATCATACAAAGATTATATAAATTTTGCTGTGTAATATTACACTTGTAAATATAGTATATGAAACAGGAATCCTATTGAGTCTTTAGTTGTTAGCCTCTTAATCTATTTTAAGAGCTCATAATTAGTCTATTATTTATGAGGAATCTTGTACATTGTGCACACAATATGAATGTCTAAGCAGTTTTTTTTTTCTTCTTCTAGTTTTCACTATAGACCCTTGAAACAACTCCAAAGTACGGTATCTCCGGTACCAGCAGCATATAATTAAAAGCTCCTAGTACCCCCATTTTGTCTGCATATGGCAAAAGTGGCTGCCTCTGAAGCGAAACTACCGGGTACTTAAGAGGAAGGTAAAAGCTCAATCTTTATCTTGAAAGGCAACTAAACACAAAGAAATATTTACTCACTGTGTACGATTAAAAGTATTTAAGACCAAACTTCAAAGTAGTTTACAAATTGCAACGCTCCTGGATAGTTTAGATTATTGAAGCGTTCAACTCTCCTAATTTTCCAATCAACCCTGATCCCCAGAGAGGACATAACTGGAGTTTATTGCGTAAAGAAATGAGAACAAAGAAGTGAGTAGACATGAGTGAATCTGCAGACCCATCTGCTTGGCTGCCACTCTCATCTGACACATGTTCAGCTGATGTACATAACACAACAAATTATATATTTGGAATCAAATTTTATTTTCTGTTTTGGTTATCTAATTTTCTGTTCTAATTTAAGGCTGAGCCAAACCGGAAAGAGTCACAGTACTTTAGGTTTACAGAGATGTTTAAATAGATAAAAGTTTTTCTTAATTTACACTACAATATGAAACATTTATTTATTTAATGCTTGAAGTACAAAAACTTTGACTTTAAAATTATTGCATACAAACTGAATTATAAAAGTATTTAATTGGTGCCAAAAAATATTGTGTTGCAGTAAAAAAAAATCTAAAGATTAGTGAATTGTCTCTTTTGCACTTTAATAATAAAAGGTTGGACAAACACACACAAGCACATGGAAAAAAAAGTTAGTTTTGCACAAATGTGTTGAAAAGTAAAAATGAAAGCAGCGTTCTAGCTTTCTGTTTGCTAGATTCAGTTTGCTGGAGGCAGTTATCTGTTCTTGTATTTGATTTATCTAACACAAGCACACACCTGACTAAAAGATGCTCAGAAGAATAGTGTAGAGAGGAAAACTTAGTTTAGTGTTGGAGGGATTTTAACCATGAGAAAGGCCGAAACAAAGAAAGATGTAGAAAGAATCTTTCTGCAATTTAATCGAAAATGAATAATGACAAGCGGATGAAAGCAGAACTGTGAGGTGAGCCACAACCAGTCTTTTTTTTTTTTACATTTGACACTTCTCCTATCCTAAAAATAACTGGCTTTTGTCTATGAACGCACTGGTGGCACAATGTTTTATTGTGATGACAGTGTTGTGAACTGAAAACAAGTTTTACACTTCAGTGAAGCTACTGCACAGACTGAGCAAGTTCAGGAAATAAACTGCAGAGGAATGGGGAAAATGAGAGGACAGGATACTGTGAAGCCAACCATAAACGACATTACTCTGAAAACCCTTGATTCTGCTTGAAACTATTTATAAACGCTCATCAATTGTGATAGTAACTGATTGTTTTTTAAAACCATTAAACAATGATTTATCTACATTATACATTAAAGACCGTGTAAAGTGAAATTAAATTTGTGTTTTTAGTTTGTCACATGGCATAAATATGTGTTATTAATCACCCATATAAATCTGACTGATTAAAAACATTGTTTTCCTTATAAAATTAAGTGTCAAAAATCATGAAAAAACCTTATTTTCCCTTAGTCTGAAACTGTGGGGGCGTGTCAGCAGTGGGCGTGGTTTCCTGCACCCTTCAGAGCTGAGCAGTGTCTGGACAGGCAGACGAGAAGCAGAGATCCACCTGCTCCGTTTCTGGCTGCCAGCAACTCCTTTTTCCAAGAGTTACGCTGTTTTTAGTGCACTAACAACTCTGGTTTTGTTTTAAAGTTGAGGACACAAAGATAATTCATAACTCCGCTGTTATGTGTTTAATAATAAGCGCTATTTTAGAAGATGAGCGGCTGCACCCGGTCCGACCCGGTCACATCGCATGCGGGGTCTGTGTTGGTGATTAAAATAGAGTAAATCACGTTGATAACTGTTATCTCATCTGTGTCAGCGGAGTCACAGCGTTTCACGGCCTGTGGCGGTTCTGGACACGGGCCGGTGCCACGGATCGCTCTCTTCACACACACGCGCGCCGCGCGGAGCTGCAGGTGGCCGCTCCAGCAGCAGCCTGGGTTTGTTCTGACTCCCTCCTGCGTCTCAATGTGGGTGCCCTGACCATTGCGACATCCAGGGAAGATGCAGGAACGACGCATAATTGATTAGCTAGCTAACAATGAACAAAATATCTATGCTATTGCTATCTGATGCTATCTGCGATTCACGAGTGAACGGCTCCACCAGGGTTGCCAGATCTCCAGACCGAAAGAAGCGATCAGCTCCTTCAAAACAAGCACAAAAAAGCGACTCGCTCTTTCAAAAAAAGCCCAAAAAAAGCACCCCATCCCATTGTGTAAAAAAAGGCAGTTTTAAACAGTATAAACATATTTATTATGGCATTACATATAACAAGCAAAATTATACATTAAAGAACGTATTCAGTCTAAAAAATAAAAATACATTTTGCATTTTTCTCCCATCTGTGGTCGTGGTCAGATCCAGTCTTGAAGAGCACGCTCTTTCTCCCAATCTTTATTATATTTTTTTCCATATTTACCCCACTTAGAGCTCATATTAGCGTTGTCTTGTCTAGACATTTCACTAAATTCTTTAGTTTGTAGCAGGTCGCTTTTGTAAATGAGCCCTCGAGGCTCAATGAGATTTACCTGACTAAATAAAGGTTGAATGAATGAATGAATGAATAGACAAAGAATAAATAACAATGTTGCATTCGCGTGTAGTCGGATGTCCCGTGAAGAAACACGGTTTTTAATTTTAAACTCACTTTGAAAGTAATTTTCATTAATTTATCATTTTGTTTGCTAAAAACTAACATAGTTGAATGATACAAGATATATATGTTGTGTCACTATATGCTGCTCATGCTGACTCATCATTAATTGCTCGCGCTTATATAGTTTTACCGGCTCTGACTGTCGCTTGCGCCAACTGCACCTGAACGTAACATCCGCCTTGACGTAACATACGTGGAAGGGGGGCGTGACAAACTACCTACCACTCGCATTACTGCTCGACTGAAAAACAAGCACAAATAAGCGACTCAATGTCCGCGAGAAGCCCAAAAAACCGCCACAAGCGGCTGATCAGATTTGAAAGCGACTCCAGGGAAAAACAAGCCCAATGCCGCTTGAAATAAGCGGACTTGGCAACTATGGGCTCCACCCATGCGAAGAACAATTTATATGACTGGAGCAGCAGGGGGTAGGGCTATACTAATGAGGACCGCGTGACGAAACGCGGTCCCGTTTAAAACACGCCTAAAAAATCCTGAAACACACATGTCTTTATACACAGTTTCATCTATAACTCATAAATTAATTGAGCTACAATTTTGAGACTTTTTACTCATTTACAACATTACAATTATGACATTTATAATGTTTATTTGAGAAAATATTGAAATTCACTTTACACGGTCTTTAATCCTTGCATGATGTAGCCCTTAATGTTAATTTATTTTCAAGATTTATTTGCACAAAGTTGAACGTTATATATGGTATATAGTAAAATATTTTGTTTTCATTTAACAATATGACAATGAGTGGTTTTCATATTCTTTCATTCATTCAACCTTTATTTAGTCAGGTAAATCTTATTGAGCCTCGAGGGCTCATTTACGAAAGCGACCTGCTACAAACTAAAGAATGATGAACAGCAATGATACAATTACATTCAACAATAAACCAAAGAAAAAATAGCAAAAACTAGCAAAAACATTATAAGGTAGATGTACAAAATCAAAGACAGGAACATATCTGCATTGGTTTTTGCCAGGATTCCAACAGATTCTGAAAACCATTTAGAGAGGTCAGGGCCGAGAGCTTCAGATCTTTTTGTAAGATATTCCAGGAAGCAGGAGCAGAATAGGAGAAGGCCCTTTTTCCAAGTTCAGTTCTCACTGACCTTTTATATGACCTTTTATATCCACCTTTTATGTGGTGAAATGAAAATTATTACTTGCCATGTAAAAGTCCTCATTTGCATTTACATTCCGTGTAAAAGGACTCCAAAGTACCATATTTTCCAGCGTATAAGTTAGTTTTTTGCATAGATTTGCCAGTCCTGCGACTTAAATGCCGATGTGACTTATATACGTTTTTCCCCCATATTCATAACTAGGGATGCACGACATTATCGGCATAGCATCGGCTGATATTAGCGTTAAAGTTCAATATTGGTCATTCCATTAACATAATATGCCAATATAAAAGGCGCTGTTTTTGCCTGCAGCGGCAGCATAACAGGATGACGTCACGTGCACCTACCTGATCTCATGGTGAAGACGAAAATTCAAAATATCGGCTGTGTGGAAGTTTTATTTTTCGTTGGTGAGGATGTCAGATTCCGAAGATTTATGGATTACGTTGAGCCTCACTACATCGTCCACAGTCTGAGATATTTTTCCGACGTAACATTACCCGAGTTACAAGCCATCATTTCCGACGTCATTGAGAAACTAATAGCTGATAGCACAACTTGTTGGGTGAGTTTTACCGCAGACATTTGGACGTCGTGTTAGCCCCGTTAGCATGATTAGTCTTACGGCACAATGGATAGACAAAAACTTTGAACTTAAAAAGGCTGTCCTTCATGCACAGGAGTGCAGAGGATCCCACACTGCAGCTAGAAACCTGGAACAAGCCTCCACAAGTGAGACAGCATCACAGGTGACTAATGCTAATAAATAACATTTGACACTTTTCATTTAACATAAGTTAACGTGCTATGTATATCATATGGCTGTTACTAAATATATGTCACCAGCTCTTACAGCTGTTGCACAATTTTTGTAGCAAATAAGCCTAAAGAAGAGGGTTATGTTCTGACAAAGGAAAGTATAAAATATCGGTTTTGGCATCGGTTATCGGCCAAATAAGTTTTAACATATCGGCATATTGGATATCAGCCAAAAATCCAATATCGTGCATCCCTATTCATAATGCAATTTTTGACTGACGCTTTAAATGTTCATTCATACTGACATGAACCAGAGTAAACATTACCATTTGCAGCTGCTAGAAGCATGAGAGGGCCCTCTAGGCTTTTGACAACTACCAGTAGGCGTACATGTTGTTTCTGTACCTGTACCCCTGCCGCCCCCCTCCCAAACATTGACCATTGAAGTGCATTTATTAAGGAAAAAGTTAAACTGAGACACAGCTTTGCTATAATGTCGAGCAAACAAATAATTGTTTTTAAGTGTTAATCTTGTTAAATTTCGAAGAACTGCAACAGCGACTACTCCTGTGCGCGCTCCCGCCAATTAGCTTTTGGCACAACACCGACCCACGTTTCCTGGGGGTCAGCGGTGATGCATAATAAACACGACTTAAATGCTGAAGCGACTTATACAGTATATGTTTTTTCCTCTTCGTGATGCTTTTTTTTTTGACTGATGCGACTTATACTCCGGAAAATATGGTCCTTTGGCCTGTATCAGATCTGAGTGCACAGGGCTTGATTTGCTTGTATTATTGTGGAAGATAATGCAGCTGCACACTGGAGATCAAAGCAGCTTTACTGCAAAAGGCCATTCACATAAACACCATTCACCTAGACCGCCTGCATAACTCTTTCTTTATCTAAACCAGATTTGCTCCAGACCACAAACTCCAATACCAAACTCCAATACCACATCAAATTTGTTTTAAATCCTGAGCAGAAATTACATATGTAATTTGATTTCTAAGTACAATTCAGATTTCTACAGTTTGCTCAGTGCATATGCTCTAGCTGCTCAAAATTCATTTTGAGCATAGAAAGGAAACCTAGAACAGACAAAATTGACCTCAATTCTGTTAAATAAATCACCAAAATCAAAGAAGTACAGACATAATTTTGTGTAACATTAAGACTTTAAAACTATATTTAAAATAATTTATTACATCTAAGCCATGTGTATGTGCTCCTACAAAGAGAATGGGTCTAAAAACGTATTGTTTTTTAATGACAGCAATGTCAAGATTCCTTGAAAACATAAGATCTCTATTAAAAAAAATACAAAAAAGTTTTGCAATTTTTGATTTCAATAAATAATCCTTAGCCCAAATTATTCTAACTTTAGAGAAATTTTTCAAAATTTTGATTAATGGCCTTTTGTTTAAATTGTTTACATACCTGAGTATAAAGGTGGGTAAACACAATATCAAAATAATGTATTTACAGTGATCTAAACACTGAAGTGTTTCAGTTTCATAATTTATAGTTTAATATTACTTTTGTAAATGACAGAAAAGTGTTTTGTATTGCACCATAGGGATTGCATTAGATTTATTTTGTGCATGAGTAAAGTTGCATCTAGTAATCACTGAGATGTTTCAGAGAGAAAATATAAAACATTCTGATAGAGTTTATTTGATTAAATGTATTAAATGATATCTTCTAAAGATGCAGTGTCTCCTCTTAGAGGGCTCTTATTGATTGGGTTTCCAGTCGGGCTTAGCGACATGGAAAACAGTACTGGACAAAACTGCAGTTTTGCACTTAATAATAAAAAGGGCATTGGCGTTTATACAGAGAAGTATTTTAGCATATGTTTTTAGGTTCAAATGAAGAATTTACGGTACAATCTTTGTCATCATATACCTCTTAATAATTTGAACTGTATGCTAAAAGTTTGAGCCATGTGTGTAATATTTGTAATTGTGTGCATTTATACAATTACTGCAATGTGGATTATTCAGATCAAGGTAGATGGGCGACAATATGAGGTTAATCAAAACCACTTATAATATTTTGTCTAATTTTGCAGCAAAGATAAATCATTTTGAGTGCTTGTCATTGAACACAAAATATTGTGGTATTATATTTGTTCCTTTTCTAGCTGCTGTGATAAAAAGCACATTTAGTCTTGGACCATCTAAAGTTAAAATGAGGGCATGCCACAGGTTACAACTAAATAACTAAATAACATAAATAACTATGAAGAGTTTGTCTCTTCAGTTTGGCTAGGTCACACACATTAACACAAAAATATCTTAACACAATGTAATTTATCATAACTCATTCTAGGAGGTTCTTTTTTCTGCTTTCTTGAGTGGCTATGAAATGTTTAAGGTCAAATTCTGGGAGAGTTAGTACAACTCGAAAAAATAATGTCAACACATTATTTGTGCACGACTTTAGCAGACTAGTGGGTACACTATGGTTCCTCTTATTGCTCCTTCCTCTGAAAACTGTTGTTCAAAAAGCCTTATCCATATTGTTTGGATTGCAATTATTTATTTTGATTTTATGTTTGATTAATAGAATGTATTTTAATGTATATCAGTGCTTCACATGGGCATATCTAAATATGTCGACAGAAACAGGATCATGAACGTGTGAAGCCTTAACATCACACATTATTTCAATTTGAACATTTTAATTCAGTTCAAAGAAAATATTTGTAATGTTTTAGTTTACTGTATTTTAGAAATTACAAGTTCAATATTATATGAACTACACTGTGCTAGAGGGCATGCGCTAATTTAGTTTTATTTATTTATTTATTTATTTATTTATGTATTTATTCATTTATTTTGCCCTTTCCTGTTTCTTTCGAAATGATCCGATTGAAAGTAAAAAATGTTGAAATGGACCTATTAAAAAAAATCAGTTTTCAACAAAATATTCATTGTCTGACTTGGTGCACTCTGCCGAGAGTTTAAGAAAACTGAACAAAATTTGTCAACATAAATGTTTATTAATATGTGTATTTTTGATCATTTCTGTTTGGGTTCTGATTCATTCAACCTTCAATTAATCAGATAAGTCACATTGAGCCTCGAAGACTCATTTACAAGTGAGATCTGTTGAGATTCTTCAGGTGTTATGAGAGTCCAGGTTGCTCTGATAGTGGCCTTCTGCTCTTCTGAACTGTTAGGTCTGGCCTCTTTAGCAATGACCTTAGGTCTGGCATATCGCAGAAAAAGTAGCAGTTGCTCATTTCATAAATATTACATATGTTATTAACAGCTAAGAACATGCGACTCCTGCCTCACATAGAAGCCCGTGTATCTTGGTCTACAGACTAAAACACTGGCAGAATTCAGGACCTCCGACCTTCATTATTGTGAGGGGCTCTGGATTTTCTTCAGCACCCCTCCAGGACAGCATATTCTCCTTTGGTCATTGTGAAAACCTCAGCACACTTTCAGTGCCTCTGAACAAATACATTTTACTGACTGAATGAATGCCTGGACAAGTGATGCTTTAACTTCTGACTCTGTGTATGTTTGTGTTTTCTGACCGATGAATAAACTTGCAGATGATAATAACTGAGCTGTGTTCAGTTTTTCTAGCGAATGAGTGTCTCATCTGTTCTTCTCTACGGCTCAGCTCACAAGGCTCCAGGGGAAATAAACACTCGGTGATGCAGTTATTGGTTCAAATAGAGAGAAGAATCTCTCCATAGCCTAGTTTCCAGCACTCCATTACCCATTATTCTTACAAAGTAGAAAGTACAAAAGTATTTGCAGTCATCCTGATATTTTCCTCCACTCTCCTGATTACTTTTAAGCTCTTTGAATCTTTAAAAGTTTTTTTTTCTTCTTCATTTTTTGCAATGGTAATTTCCTTTTTCTTTTTTTCTGAGACAGTGAGACAGTGAGAATGAAGAGTCCAGATAAATGTTGGCTTACTTTTTGGTGAGAAATGAGTCAGTATTATTCTACCTTTTCTTTCCACTATTCCCTTTTCAAGGGTCACTACGAGTCAAGTCATCCCCAATCTCACTCTATCTTCATCCATCTCAGTGTTCTGTTCTCACTCCTACCAGAGACCACACACAATGAACCCCAGGGGCCAACAGCGACAAACTCACAGGACCCCACCAGAGCCCGCCACACCGACATAGCCCCAGGCCCAGGCACCCAGGCCTGGACTCCAGGGACGCCCACTCCTCAGGCCCAGACCCGATAGGACCAGAGAACCCCAGCCCCTCCAGGCAGCCACCAGGCTGGGCCGACATACGCTCAAGTGCCCAACCCCCGATGCCGAGGGCCCCAAGCGTGCCGGCAGGCACGGGCATACCCCGCCAGGGGGCCACGTGGTAGGAGCACGGCACCAAGTAGCCTCAGATGTATCAGAGAGGGGGCAGCCTAAGTCCAGCCTGACAACTAAACATTCAGACACACTCACTTAGACCCACCCTCATCCTCACCCTTACTCACACAAATACAAACAATAACGACACGTTCCATTCATAATCCCGAAGCACATATACCCCCCAGGTCCAAAACATGTACCTGCCCCCTACATGGGGCAGCCCACACCCAAACCCAGGAGGTAGGCCCATTCATTCAGGGGTGGAGAGTAGCCGACATCCAAGATTCGGCCCAACCCGCGCCCTGCCGGCAGGACAGGACACCCGAGCCCAAGCAACCCCTAGGGAGAGCGCAATGCCAGCCCCGCCTACTGCGAACCCTCAGGCCCCAAACCCTCCCATAGTCCAGGACAACACCCGACGGCCTGCCATACCGGACCCCACCCCCAGAATGGCCGCCAGGGAACCAGGGGTTGAAAAAAAAAAAAAAAAAAAAAAAACTAAACCCTGACACACTCAAGTGTGCTGTTGATGTGTGTTGTTCTAAAGTGCACTTAAAAAAGGAAAGAGAAGGAGCAAAGGTTGACATAATGAAAGATTATTTTTAACTGATCCTGAGCAATGCTTCTCCAAGCATTTCAAAGGCTTTCTATTCAAACACTGGCTTTTTCCCAGCAGTTCATTTTTAGTTTTAAGCCTTTTCAGATATTTTTTATTTTTTGTGAGCCACTTTATAGTTTGCATTTCAAGAATAAAAATGCACCAAATTCAAGGATGAACCAGAGTTGTGTCAACACTTTAAAACATGAAACACAATAATACAAATGTATGATGTATTGCTATCCTAATGGAAGTAATTTCTTTAAAGATGACAGTGCGTTCGTTTATTACTCACCAGGGTGACTGAACAGCCAATAAAGATCCAGCATCAACATAGAAAATAAAATTATATGCTTTATATGAGAGAACTGCAAAACTAAGAACCTTGTAGAACAAATACCAGTAAATATTGGAGTTGTTCTATGATTATTGATTTTCATATAATTATATATTCAGGTCTCTCTTGTAAATGAGTCCTCGAGGCTCAATGGGATTAACCTGTATAAATAAAGGCTGAATGAATATGAGTATGATTCATGATTTTTGGCACATTATGGCCCATTAGCTTAGATAAAGTTTACTTTTTAAAGTGTATTATTCCTGTTTGCACAACTGTGCATCTAAAAAACGCTCATATTATTTACTGAGTAAATGATGAATATTCCTGTTATGGCTTTCCAACAAAATATATGTAATTTATGAGTTATTAAAGCTGTTCATTCTTCCTATGTTTAAAAACTATTAATGCTGTAACAGTTTAAGTTATTAAACTACCGTACTTTTCGGAGTATAGGTCGCACCGGAGTATAGGTCGCATTGTCCAATTATTACCAATAGATTGGAAAAATCCCTAGATAGGTCGCACCGGAGTACAGTATAGGTCGCACCTACGTTTAGCTCTGCTGCAAATGTCTGCCACAGGAGCACAGCAAGGCTTTTAAGAAGATTAACACTTAAAAACAATTATTTGTTTGATAAAAATTATAGCAAATATGTGTCTGAGCTGAACTTTTCCTTAATAAATGAACGTAAATGTGAAATGAGCTGGATTTTAAAATTTGTTTCGCCGAAAGTGATAAAAAGCCATATATAGGTCGCACCTGAGTATAGGTCGCAGGCCATGAAAAAATGATAAAAAGGTGCAACCTATACTCCGAAAAATACGGGTAATAGTAAAAAGACACCTTGTGAATTGTTTGTTGTGATTTCTTTTTTCTACTTAAGCCTGCCAGATTTTATTTAGCGAGTTTATTCTGTGAATGCCATAGTTGTGGTGTTAGTTTGTATTTTCTGCTTCAGATTATCCTCAGAGAAGCTTCAAAAACATAAAAATAAAAAATAACATGTCCAGCACTTGCTCATATTCCTCCAGGACCTGTGATGGCTCTGTGGGTTAGCACACTGAAAGAAAAAAGCTGTTCAACTTACTTAATTTTATTGTGTACATCCGTCCCACACAATGTGAATAAATAAAACTGACATATTTTCCCTTTTTCCCTCAAACAGTTATAACTTGTCAAATCAACATATTTTATTTACATAAGATTACTTTAATATATTAAGTTGAAATTAAAAACATTTTATCTGTTACTATAATGTAAATATATTATGTATTATCAAGAATGTTTTTTTATGTTTCAGCAACAATAATATAATGAATAACACCAGCTTATTTTTGATTGCCAGTATTACTCAATGGAATTGTGTTATGCAAACATGATGCTATCATGTTAATGGAACTGTTGTGGTTCAAAAGTTGAAGGGAAGCTCTGAAACGAATGTGCAAGTTTTAGGCAGGTTTATTGTACATTATAAGAATAAACCTTACAGCGACCAACAGACCTCTCACCAAGCACAAGTCCAACACACACACATCTTCGAAGGCGGACCACGGTTTTATACCTCTAGATGACGTCATCGCCTCGTGGGACCAATCCTGGAACCGAACCGCCTTGGAACCGCCCTAGAACTTTTCTACTCTGTGAGTGATCCGCCTCTCAGCCAACAAGCTACCAGCTCTGTATGTCAATCATCCAGTGTTGTGTCTGTTGTATTATGCAGGCGTGTAACTGAAAAACTCTTCCCTATTGGAAATAAAACCCGTAAATAAAGGTTCCATCTTGAATATATTTTCACATTATATGGTGGAATTAAGTGAACATAAATCATAACGCATAATATGTGTGCTTCAGGTGTAATACTGATATACATATATTTCAATTCCCCTTTTGACATGACAAACATCATGTCAACAAAAACCCTATATGTACTATGTGCGTATGCAATTAAGAACTGGACACACAATGGAAATCACTAACATTCCCACCCACAACAATATTACATCTAAGTTACCCACCCAGAATATAAATCCCTTATATAAAAATAAGCATCAATACTAATTGGTAACAAAACTACGTAAGAAAATATATGGTAACCGTCAGAGCTTATATGCTGGAAACGCAAAACAAAACTAAAAACTAAAAAAATAAATGTAACAAAAAGCAAAGAAATCAACCAAAAACAAAGAATAAAATAAAACATCAAATAAATGTAATAAGAAATAAACAAAACAAACAAAACAACAAAGAAATGTAATAAGAAATAAACAAAACAAACAAAACAACAAATAAATGTAATAAGAAATAAACAAAACAAACGAAAATAAATGTAAAAATGAAACCATAAAACAAATAAAAAATAAAAACAAAACAATAAAATGAAGCGGACTGTCCCTCCTATCAAATATCACGCCTCAACAGGGTATATGCAAGAATAATGAAGTTAAATTCAATACCTTTAAAAAGGCGTTCAATAAAAAACAACTGGACTTTAATTTGACCTTATAAATTCAATACTTTCTCAAAAACCCTTAAATTTCCCAAAAATTGATTTATCAACTCTTAACAACTTCAAAACATTGCATATACTCTGCTCCAGTGTGTGCATTTCTGGTATGTGTTAACCGTAGCAAAGAATCTAAACTATGCTTTAGCCAAGTCAGGCCATCTCATCTTCATCATCATAGACACCTGTGAGGAGAAAAACCCTACACTACTCTGTTGACTAGTCTGATATCTGAGAAAAAGCTCAACTGCTCTTATTCAGAGATGTCTGCGATAAGGGCTAAGACCACATTCAGAAAATTAACACTAAACCTATGATTAAACTGATCAGAACAGAAAACACAAAAATCCTTCCATAACCTGTTAAACTCAATTATCTTATTCACATCCATATACTGTATATATATATTATCTTCTGTACCAAAATGTTTATCACAAACAACTTCCTATCAGTAGAATCCACTGCTAGGCTGCTCTGATACCCCTTAACTAAGGTGCAGCTAATTATATTCTCTAAGAATCAAAATTGATAAAACTAAATTATATATATGGAAAAGTAGTGAAAACCCTATAATTTTTACAAAAATCTATGAACGCACAACTATTGAACTGCACATTCACAAGGCACAAACATATATATTCTCATTAATCTGTCTGTCTGACTCATCCTCACATTCATTCTTCACAGGCGTAAGAATAATCATATGTAACTTCAACATACGGTGTAAACAACAATTGAGAGGTTTCAACAAATATTGAGAAATCCTTGGCATTTAATATTAGTTGGTTAGTTAATGTGATTAGTTCTGCTCTGCTGCATGTTCCACACCTTTACCTGTAGGATAAAAAATGGTGCAGGGAAATAGATCTTCCCTTCATTGTTCACACTGCAACATTAAACATTCATTCAACATTAATTAATCCGCTGAAAAAGGGGAGGAATGTAAACCCAGTTATGGTAAGGTTCCTCTGTTTGTCCATCACAGCTGTGGAAACATTGTAAAGTGCATTTCCCCTTTTCAAATATAAATTATTCACAATTTTATCTTACACGTTCTGTCACAGGGCTGACAGATCATCAGCAGTCCAGATTTGACCTGTAATGAAAAATAAGAAAAAGTCAGCACTAAATCTATATAAATTACCCCAAACATTCAGAATCTTGTTGAGCAACTACTATCCAACAACCTGCTTTTAGGCACTTATTAAAATGATCTTTTATAACTTTATCAAATGTATAACTGTTTCCAGCTCTCATCACTGTATGAAGAGTTAAAACGTTGATCTAATTAGGTATTTGAAATGGTGTGTTTAACTATACAGTATGTTTGTTATCTCCCATCCCCTTTTTATGTAATGTTATTTTAAGTCTGTTTTGAGTTTTTCCTCAAGTTGTATCAGGCCCTGGAACTGGTCGAGATGCAGTGTCACTCTGTACAGATGTAACTCCCAGCTCCTCAGACACACCCAGTCCTTAAGATGCGCCCAGCCCCTCAGACGCGCTCAGCTCAGCCAAGTCGTCTCGTACCTGCTGTACAATACATTGAGAAGGGTCAGAATTTGATCTTATTGTGCACTTTCATACATCAAAACGTGTAGTCTCTCAGTCAGCTTCCCTCTTTGAAACAAGACGGCATTCACAAATCCGTCTTTTTCATCCACTACCAAGTGAAATGGCCAGGAGTAATCTGGACACTGCAGAGAGCACGCATCAAACAAAGCTAGTTCAATCTCCACAAATGCCCTGTCAGCTTCCTCCGTCCACTGCAGTGGGGACACAAAATTTTTATATCCCACAGCCGAAATGAGGTTCCGCAGAGGAGCCACCTTACGGCTGAAATCAGGAATGAAGTTCTTACTGTAATTGATCAGCCCCAAAAATTTTAACATCATCCTAACATTTGCTGGTTTAGAATGATTTAAAATGGAGCTTTTCTGAGATGGCGTCAGTTGCAGGCCAGAGCCAGAGATGAGCCTACCCAAAAACTGAACTTTTGAACGACCCACCTGTAATTTGTGTTTTGACACTTTAAAACCACACTGGGCTAGATGTCGAAGCACAGCTTCAGATGCCAGCATAATAGCTTCTGAAGTCGGAGCTGCTATCAGAATATCATCAACGTATTGGATTAAAACCACTCCTGGTGGCAAAGGCAAATCAGTAAGGACTTGCTTTAATACATTATTGAACAAAGAGGGCGAATCCACGAAATCCTGAGGTAATCTACTGTACGTGAATTGTTTCCCCTTAAAGGTAAATGCAAACAGATCCCTTGATCCAGCGTCCAGAGGCACACAAAAGAACGCGTTCGCCAGGTCAATACAAGTAAAAAACTTGTGTTCTGGCTGAATAGCATTCATCATAACATAAGGATTTGGAGTACCATAATTAGATGGAACAACAACCTTATTTACAGGCCTCAAATCATGAACTAAACGGTAATGAGATTTATCAGCTTTTGGTACCGGGTGTAGAGGTGTGTTCCAGCTCGAAACAGTAGGCTGCAACACACCAGCTTCCAGCAAACCCTTAATAGTTTGCTCTATACCGTCAATCTGCTCCTGTCGGAGTCGATAATAATAATAATAATAATGAATTCAATTTATAACGCACTTTTCATTAATGAAAATCTCAAAGTGCTACAAGGAGCAACAGAATTAAACGACAATAAAACAAATAATAAAACAATTAAAATCAATAACAATATCAGCTAAGATCAAAAGTAGAATCATGAGGAGGTAGATATTGACACGATATTGATGTTTATAGATTGGAATCGTGCCTGGCTTCAGGACGATCGATACAGGGTTGATACTCAGCAGGCCCACATCTGTAGAACTCCTGGCCCAAAGTGTATCAGGCAAACTGGCTAACAGTTTGTCCGTATCAACATGGTCTGTGTTTTCTCCGCCATGTGATCTAGGCAGAGAATGTTTCTCAGGTAACAATAATGTGAATGATCTGTGTGTGATCCTGTAAGTATCAGTTTCTGGAGAATAGTGTAAGTATGGATTTTGTGTAGGCACCCATTCCCTTACAGCCAGACAGCGTCTCATCACAGGACCTAAATTCTTCGCATCGGCACCAGATACAACCATCAATGACACATGTGGAGCTGATACATCGCCAAGCATATACAGTTGCAGTAACGTTGCAGGCAACTTCACACCTGCCACCACTCCCTCCGGGGCACTGGACATATGTCAGAAATCAGGAAGGAGTGTTCAAAGCGCAGATTATTCCACACGAGAGCGGCCACTCCTCTGGCTTGATCGTGGGAGTGACGTGTTAACTGACGAATACCTGGCGCCTGTATCAACCATACACATGTGATTTCGGCCGTTAATGGTTAACGATACCAAAAAGGCTCCAAATACAAGACGCCACCTACTGCCGGACCAGGGCACCCCTATTGGATAGGATATTGGCCTGGGGCCTGATTATTGGCTCCCGGCATAGGGCCATGTGGAGTATTATCTGGTGGTGGTGAATATACGTCATGTGGATAACGAGCTGGTGTCACCTCCTGTCTCGATAAATCCTGTTTGGTCGGACATTGAAAATGCCAATGTCCCACCCCGTCACACCGGTGGCACCTGTCCGTGGGTCGAGGGTTGCCCCTCGGACGTTTGTACCGACCCCTGCGCCAGGATGTGGATGGGCCCAGAGGTCTCTGTTGATATGAATTATCAGATGATGTAGGAGGACCCTGAACCTGGGGCATCTGGATTGCATTCACCTTTGTGAAATTAAGTTTGTCACGTATGTCTTTTAATTGGGCCTTAGCTAATTGAGTTTCAAGGGATTTTAATTCCCTGTCATCAGACTCCCTCTTATCAAAAGATTGATCAATAAAATGAACAATGTGGGCTGCCCATAAATCATAATCCATCTTTGTTAGGCCAACAACAGACGCCAAGCTCTTCTTAACATCATCAGACAGAGAGCTCTCTACAGCACCTCTGAACAACAGTTGAGTCGTAGGATCAATCGTTGGATCATTTCCAGTTCTATTTTCCCACAAGAGCTTAACTCTAGATAAGTAGGTCGTGCCCCGTTCTGTAACAGCCGGAGGAATCTCACACAAGTCTGAAGATTTCATAGACGTCGGATATTTCTCTCGTATAATTGGCCATAAAATTTGAACGTGGTCGTGCAGTGTGTCACTGTCTGGGTCCAATTTAGTCCCAGCAGCCTGTTCTATTTCAGTCAAACTACCAAACGACGTGCATGCTGTGAAAACCCTCCTCCAATCACCCAGACATGGCACAATTCCGGCGCATGCCTCCAGAAAAGCGCGGATCCAAGCCGAACCTCCTTTCTGGATATCAGGCAAACGCTGACGGATCAACTCAGTATCCTGCAAACTAAAAGGCGTGTAAGTCTGTTTGCGGACTCCCTCAGCTGTGGTGGAAGAAACGAGAGGTAACATGAATTGAGCAGGAGGCACTGCGTCAAGGCATGTATGAACATTATCAGCAATTCTATTTAATCGACCTGAATTTCCTCGCTGCCAGCCAGTGACCTTATCAAAAGTTGTGGCAGGAGGCCTGAGGTCAGGACAAGCAGTTGGACCAGGACAGGTCAGTGGCACGGAGTCATATGAAGCCCCCAAAGATGTCACGCTGAAAGAAGCATCAGAGGACGGTGGACGAAACACATCACCTCCCCTTTGTTCACCCACAGAGCCAGGAGTGGTGTGAACACCACCCATCAATGTTTGCACATGGTCTTGCACCATATTCCTATTTTCAGCTGATTTTGTCTGTAAAATACCTCCTGTAACGAGAAGCAAGTCTGAGCTGGATCTAGTGTGTTCAGAACCAAGTGAGAGCTCTGCCAGATTTATGGATGATAGCTTCGTCAATGGCATTTGGTTGTGTGGATTTAATCCCACAGGTGCATACGGGGGAGGACGAGGAGGAGGAGGAGGTGCGGGGCAAAGAGGAGGAGGGGGGAAGCACAAGGCCGTTGAGCTTCAAGGCATGTCTCCGTTCTGCCAGTCATGACCATAACGTGCGCCTTTTCAGCCTCCATGTTTTCATAAAATAGCACAAACAGTCACAGCAACAATAAAAAAATAAAACAACCCAACCGTGAACTATCAATTAACTAACTACTTAACTGTGGAGTCTTTCCAACAGCAGCGTTGAACTTAAACGAACAAACAATAAATCTGAGCCGTTCCCTGGACCAGAACTTACAGAATGGTCCAGTGAACTCACCTCACTCAGGGGCAGCTGTGTTACAGGCGCGGGGGAGCGGGGGGGGGGTAACCTCAAGGAGATGTCTCTTCCCTGGTACGAGCATGGAAGGAGGAAGAGGTGGGGGCCCTGTGGTGTCAGGCACTAAGGTCTTATCTGTTGACGGCCATAAAACTGAATGTGAGCCAACAACTTGTCTCTGTGAAACTGCCCTGTGCACACTTCTCAAGCAGATTTCTGTCCAACAGCAGATGGAGACAGGTCATCCACAACAGGAAACATTCCTGACCGACACATGTTATTCACCCAAGAAACTAAACGTCTTTTCTCATCAAGAACATTCTTGACAGCTACCTTCCGACTCCATGAAACCCATAACTCATGCAAAACAGATCCTAATGTGCCAGGGGCACAATTCTTCCAAGTTTGTATAGGTATGTCAGACATTATAATAATGTTATACACGTGTTTTACAAGGGTGAAGTGAGCAAACCTCCAGCCAGGACCATGGACAGCTGCAGTAGCCAACCAAGAAACTGCCTGTTTTAAATCACCCTCCTAAAACACCCAACAAAAATGCCACCCCAGAGCACAGCAGTGGCAGTCACTATTAGACTTCACAATTTGACCTACTGCCGGCAAATACACCCACTGAAACAATATATAAAATAAAAAATCTTTCCCTGTTGCCTTAGTTTGCGTGTTTACAGCACTTTCTGGAGTACAGGCCACAAGCCTCTAAATGAAACAGAAAATAAATAAAGGAAAAAAAATGAATAAAGAAAAGAAAATAAAAAAAAATAATAAATGAAAAAAAAAATAAAAAGTTTGCGACCTATACACCAGAAAATACGGCAATCAACTTCAACTGGGAAGGGGAAGAAAAGATTTGACTCTAACGGCGATCACTGGTCCCGGATTGTGAACTAAATCACCTTCTCGGCAACTCTTGTGAACCCGGAGCGGCCAAACCACTCTGTACGGCAAGCCGTGTGCTGGATGAAAGCCAGTGCGACTCTACGGCGATTAAATCCCGGAGTTCACCTCTGACCTCAGCCCCACAGCTCCCGGAGCCCATAAAATAAACAAATAAAAAAAAGTCTCCCAGCCAACAGGCCGGAGCTCATAGATGGGGAAAAAACGCAAACTTAGGCACTCATACTCTCACCCTTTGTGTGTGTGGACTATGTGCTTTATACTTTACTTATATGTACGAAAACAGCAAAAAAAATGCACATTCAAATGAAATACCAACAGTGGTTCACGTTATTTAACTGTTAACGCTAACCCAAACAACCGTAGCTACACTACGGTGTAATTTTTGCCCACCCGTAGACAGAACAGACATACAGCCAAGGTAAATTTAGCGTTTTCAATAGCAGACATTTAGGTATAAACGGAAGATCTGCTCACCTGAATGAAGAGGCGCCACTTGGCTGCAGCTTGCTCCGCCACTCGTGGGGGAAGCCCTCAATCGGCTTCCGTTTCAGGCCAAACCTCACACTTCTCAACGTCGGGATCACCAAATTGTTGCGGTTCAAAAGTTGAAGGGAAGCTCTGAAACGAATGTGCAAGTTTTAGGCAGGTTTATTGTACATTACTGTATAAGAATAAACCTTACAGCGACCAACAGACCTCTCACCGAGCACAAGTCCACACACACACATCTTCGAAGGCGGACCACGGTTTTATACCTCTAGATGACGTCATCGCCTCGTGGGACCAATCCTGGAACCGAACCGCCTTGGAACCGCCCTAGAACTTTTCTACTCTGTGAGTGATCCGCCTCTCAGCCAACAAGCTACCAGCTCTGTATGTCAATCATCCAGTGTTGTGTCTGTTGTATTATGAAGGCGTGTAACTGAAAAACTCTTCCCTATTGGAAATAAAACCCGTAAATAAAGGTTCCATCTTGAATATATTTTCACATTATATGGTGGAATTAAGTGAACATAAATCATAACGCATAATATGTGTGC
>JBBPBX010008349.1:43036-62793 GCA_038048925.1 Garcialebias charrua | reverse complement strand
TGTAATAATATCGATATCGCGATACATATCAATTTTTTCTTTCCCAGAAAAAGATCGATATTTATGTGCAAGTATCGTACTTTTTTTTTTTTTATGTCCAGAGGACCAGACTTAGCTCTTTTAGATACCTCTGCATCCCTGGCAGGGTCTATCTACAGGCCTTAAGCTGCTCTGCTAAGATGGGTGCATTTGAAGTTAATTGTTCTTCATTACTTGAATTATAGACTGTTTTGTTTACTTACCAAGCCCTTAGAGTGATTCCTTCAGATGTTAAGTGTCAAGGTTAAAAAGGTTTCAAACTATTCAGAGCAGGGCACTTGGTGCACTTTATTTACTTTACAAATGCATGTAAGCTACAGTTTTTACAGTTTCAATTGAAAGAAACATGTTTTCTCACCACTTCTTTGATTCATTTTGTCCAGCTGTCGACTTTAAGTCTGTGTCCATGTCCAACCAGAGCTAAGTACTGTGTAGTTGGTGCTTTTAATCAGTTTTCAGTTAAATTAATTCAATCCAAGTCTATAACAGTCTCAAAATGTCACCAAAATCACGGTCCCTCTAAAATCTTTCAGAAAATCGCAAAAGTGTATTGAATTGTATAGTTTGCTGAATATCGCAATATATATCGTATCGTGAGCAGATTATCGTGTATCGTATAGTGAGATTATTGTATCACTACAGCCCTAAAAAATTATATACAGTATATACATTTTTGGCATCTGCATTTGGTAGAAGGCCAAACAGACAAAGACCATGCAGAATAATGCAATATTTTTATACTACAGCAGAGAAAGCTATGTAGTCTCTGTAAGTAGGTCTAGAGAAAAAAATATCGGTATTTGTATTGGTTATCGGCCAAATAATTTTTAACATATCGGCATATTGGATATTGGCCAAAAATCCAATATTGTGCATCCCTATAAGAGCTGCTCAAGAAGTCATAAAACATAAAACAAAAGGTAGCAGCGAGCATGTTGAGGACATAGACATGCAGATAACAGAAATATAAGACAATGCCAATTTAGATTTAATCTGCAAAATAAGCAGGACTTTGCTTAAAGACACTAGCATTGATTGATATTATAAATAAAAAAAATCAGCTCTTCCCCACTTCTTGATACTTGTTTGTGCACAAATCTGTCATAAAACTGAGGCTTACTTGCATAATAAAATGATTTGCTTAAGAAAAAAAAACTTCTGCCTCTCCTTCACATGACTCCATCAAAGCCATAAATGCGACTGACTATGTTTTTATTGTATTTTCTACAGTTGGCAAAATCTATAAAGCGCTGTTGCAAGCAGCGTAAAAACAGATCATTTTGTGTGACACCAGTGGCAGCTAGACTGACAGCATGAAAACAACCTATAGCATCCTTCACCCCGGTGGAGCGTAAACAGATCCAATGGGTGAGAATTGAATTGAAATCACCTATTGAGAGTTAAGATTCCTCCATTTACACCAAAGAAAATGGAGGCGGAAATTTGTCACAAAAAGATCAAGAAGTGACCGCTGGACTCTGCTTGCAGTGTGCACGGTGCGCCTCGGTGTACAGCATGAGTAGATGCGTGTTTACAGATGGATAGCAAGCTCAGGAGTGAGTATTTACAGTACACTGTGTGTCCATTGATCCCTGAGGGCTTTCAGCATGGCTGACCTCCCACAGTCACAATGGGGGCAACAAGCCGGCAGCTCCTGAGCCATGACACAGATACTGGGGCGAGGGAGGGGGCTAAGGTTGATATAGTCAAAAATCAATGTTTTGTTTTTGAGACACCTGTCATTGAAATTCAAAAGACAGGGTTAATTGGTGAAGCGCAATACAAACTGAAAGCAAAGCAAAAAAAAAAGGAATGGGAAGTGCGAAAGACAGACACCTCTTCTCGCCTTCGTACCTTGATCATTTATTGTGATGGGATTAAACAGAATAAACTAACTACATATATATTCCCTCAGAGATGAGAGAAGCCTTACCTCCTATTTCTTGAATTCTCCACACACACAAAAAAATCTGCGTCTATTGCCTAAAAATGAAAATGCTGGCATGTTCGCCTTGGCATAAATCTGTGCTTCTTGGGATTTTCAAGTAGGCTAAAAAGAAACTGTTGGCAGAGGATGTCATTCCTAATGCTGCTGGCTGGAGGAAAAAGTTGGCACATTATATCAGTGTGTCAGAAACCTCTCACTGCCCAATGCTGCACTGCGAGTTATTCAACTTGAAGTCATTTTGTCACTAAAAGAAAAAAAAAAAGAAAAGAAAACCCAACTTGCTAACTTTGAATGACATAGTACTGAATAAAAATAACCTTTTCAAACAACTGGAACGGGCATATGATGAACACGAAATACGCCTACAGAGGCAGATTTGTGCAGTTTTTCTATAGGCTCACCTCAGCAGCTCAACAACAGCGGCTTGAATGCATAGTTCCAGCTTTCAAACTGAAACTTCAATAACGCACAAAAAGGCCTAACCCTAAATCCAGTGTGAATACACATTTAGATGAAAGCTTTTAGTTTATAATTCTCTATACTGTGTGAATCAAACACAGACTAAGAGCCCTCATGGCCATCCAAGTGTTGTAAAGGCAAAAAAAATGCATTTTTTTTCCATCTTACTCCATCACTGACTTGAATGTGTGTTGGGAGTGAATAGGAGGCCTGTTTGTTAAGGGAGGCCAAATCCCATATGGTGAACAGCAGCTCCTCTGGTGAGAAGAGAGGCTGAGAAAGCCACCGGCAGCCCCTCTCCTCCATTCGAGTTCCACAGATGAAGGGATGCAGCGCCTGCCTCTCCTTGTTCTTCTTTCTTCCCTCTCCCTTTGCCTCCTCTCCTCCCTCTTTCTTGGCCAGGGGTTAAACTGCTGCACTTTAACCTCGTTGGCAAAGATTTCATTCACTCAGTTTCTCTCGCTCGCTCTCATCTCAGAGAGGGACTTATTTCACAGTATGTAGTGGATTAGGCCCCCTCGTATGCCCCTGGACAAAAGCATTGTTTTAGCACTTGCCTGTTTGCCATAACTGGAGGAAGCTACCGATACCAAGCATCCACAATACGGCCATTGTGGACACAAGGCTAAAGGGACTCTGCCTCGGAGGTTGTCTAGACTTTGAGCCTGGGCTGGTTGGAGAAGCAGGAGGAGAAAATCCCATCAGGCAGTGGAGTGAAAGTTAACTAAGGTAACCTGCTGTGAACCTGATGAAGATGTCAAGCCAACATATGGCAAAAAATGTCTATTGTCAGAACAAGGAGCTTTCTTCCCTCTGATGGAGTGCATACTGGAGGAGGAGGAGACGAGGGGCAGCTAAAGAAAACTAAGGGGGGTTTGAACAACCTAAAGGAAGGAATAACTGCAGTGGTCATCGTTTTACTTCTGGATCAGTAGTCTTATTCTGGCTGGGAGGAGGCCCAGCTCCTCGACTCGCAATTAAAGGAGTAAGCAGATTAACTGGCATCTTTCAAAGGCCAGCAGAAATAAACACACGGTCAGTGACGTTTTAAACTTTTTCTTTTTTTCATTTTGCTTATCGCTTCCCACACTGCAAATGGCATTACATTTCATGCTGATTTTACAAGGTTCTGAGAAAAGGGAAACTTTTAAAACTATGATATGGTTCTTAAGTTGACTAATCTTGATTGGTCACACTGTTACAAACAGGGACCGTGAAATGAGAGAAGTAAGCCTGAGAGACTCAGCTGGATTTCGTTGATTTAAAACAGATTTACATTTTATATTGGATATATTGCCATGGCAAGACCTAAACTATCACAGAGTGGTGATATAAAGGACAAATAGTTTTATTTGAAAAAAATACCATCACAAAGCTGATCCAGATAAGATCTATAAATAGGTCTAGATTTGCAAAGGAGTGATACAATTTGCTTCCAATGTTTGAAATCTTGAATAAACAAAGAGAAAACAACCTCTAAGGTAGAGCCTGCTTTACCAGCCAAAAAACCCAACTGGCAGGCTTCACATGTGAGAGATGCTGGCCTGAAGGGATTTCTAAGCCATTTCCACAGCTACATCTGAAAAAGATAAACAACAGTCTCAGCTGGAAAGAGAAGAAAGAGAGTGCTGCATGGAGATGATGTGACCCTATTAATGCCACATTAGTTGTTCCGTCTTCCCAGCTATGTGAGAAAAATGCTTCAGTGGGACGAGCTGAGGGAGGGCGGGGGAGAGAGGAGAGACGGAACGAGAGAAGTGAAAGTGATACTGTCTCCGGGCTAGTTGGGATGCAACCCAATTTCACAGCTTCACGAATGAGTGGCACAGCATATGGATGCAACCTTTGTGACAGCCTCCATGTATCACCACATATCAACGCTGATATTCCCAGTCAGATTCCATACTGGTCCAACATTATGTCAAACACCAGCTCCGCTTGAATGCATCTTCAACCCAACACACACACACACACACGGTGGGTTTGTTAAGAGGCGGAGGAGTCCTTTTCACAGGATAAACACGAAGGCATCTCCATGGACAGACTCGTCTCTAACTTTCTCCTCACTTTAAGAGATGAGCTCTAAAAGTTGAGCTGAAACCTGAAATCCAAGATATGGCCTAGTTTTCATTTCCAAACACATCAGAAATAGGAGTGCAATTGTTTTGGTCTCAACAGCACAAGTAAACGGCGAAGATTTCATCTCCGAGTGCTGGTTGGCTGAAGCATACCTTGATGTAAAATACACATTTCTCTCCATATGGTCCAAACATCTGCCTTAGTCAAACCATCTACGAAAGCATGGTAAAGTAATAGCTCTATCATTATTCTACTGTGCATAAACTCTGTCAAAGACAACACTTAGTACAAAAAGTAACTAAGGATTTACTAGGCGAGCGTGTTTATAGATGAAATATCTAAATTATTGCAAAGTAGTGTGGTGAAATGTTTCTGAAACTAACAATCAGGCCGTTGTAAGGAAGTTGTTCTGCAAAGAGTTTGTTTTCTTTGAGATGATGGTGCCATCATCAGAGGAAACACCATGAGGTGTGGAGGGGGATCGATCTCTGTTAATGTCATATGGCACAGCACCCAGAGGCAGCCGTGTGGTGATGACAGTGTAAAGACTTGCCTTTGGCGGCTACATGCTCGGTGCTGCTGAGCTACGATTTGAAGTTCACATGCAAAGGCTGCCAGACAGACAGCTCTCAGTCATGCAGGGAGTGAGTCAGTCAGCCCATTTTTCCACAGGGATGGCAATGTTATGCGTTTCTGTTAAAAGCATACAACAGCGCCTAATCTTAAACATATACACCGAGGCCTCAGCGCTCTGTGGACCTGATGGGCAAAATACTAACAAAACTAGACCCGTTTCTCTTCCCAACACCTAAAGCAGTTGCCTTGCAGATTTTAAAGCCAAGAAATTTAACTTGTTTGGCTTTTGAAAGTCTTAAGTGGTCTAAAGTGAAAAGCATTAAATAACGTTTAACTTTATTGTCATGGTCAGTGACATTTATATTTAATTTTCTTTTCATAACAGTGTATTAAAAGTGAAAAAAATGTAATTATGAGTGTAAGAACTTAATGTTGTACAAAGTTTTTTATGGTTTAATTGGGCAAAAAGTATAGTTCTACCCAGTAATTAGATAATAATAATAAAGCTCTACAACCACTCTAGACTTTGAGAGAATGACAAAAAATGCTTTATTGTTACTACTTACATCACAAATTGCAGCCAATGACAAACATTATACTGGTAGTGTTTGCTACAGTACATATCCACTCTATTTTTAACTGCCTTATATGTTGCAGAAATATTTAGGCATTTTAAGAAAAAATACGAGGCTTGAACCATGAATGCTGCATTTTGAATTTAATGTTGGGTCATATAATTTTACTGAAACTTTTTTTGTTTTGGACGTTTGTCATGATGCGTAACCATGAAAACAAGTTTTTTAGTTTTGTTTTTAACAATCAGAAGCAGCTGATCAACACCTCAAAAGCTCAAATAATATGTCAGCTACAGCCCCAAATCTCAAATGTGTTGAAAAGGAGGTGCCATAGATGCATTCCTGTCTCCTTGGCAGCTGTGCTCAAGTGCCTGACCACTGAGATCCTGGAAACGTGGCTCACGACAGCAGAAGGACAGGACATGCAGCTGGCTGTCCGCAGTGACCAGGAGCTCAGCAGGCTGCTGGGAGGAGTGGCCATCGCTCTGGGAGGAGTTCTGCCCAGCATTCGGGTGGTCCTGCTGCCTGCAGGTATTGAGAGGCCAGCCAGTTCTGGGTGGACGGATTGGATGACATCTGTGGCCAGTTTCTTCAGCTCTGCTGTGGGACGGACCTTTACAAGAGATCCTTCCTGCCTACATCCATCAGAATCTATAACATCTCTTAACGAAACAAAGATAACGTGGATCTCTGAGGTCACTCCAGACTCTGTTTACGAGCTGGATAATAGGCTCTTTTTCAGAACGGACCGGTGCACCGAGACTACAGGGAAAACGCGAGGCGGCGGTGTTTGTATTTACGTACACAAAGATTGGTGCACGAACTGTTCCGTGATTAAAAGGCTTTGTTCAGCTGCCGTCGAGTTAATCACAGTAAGATGTAGGCCGCACTACCTTCCGCGCGACCATGCTGTGATTTTAATAACAGCTATTTACATAGCACCCGATGCTAATGCTAATGACGCCCAGGGAGAAATTCATGACTTACTCACCTCGCTGCAGTGTAAATATCCTGAGGGGCTTTTCATTGTTTGCGGGGACGTCAATCACGTTGATCTTCAAGTCTCCCTCCCAGCCTTCAATAAGAACGTCTTCACAGCTACGAGAGGAGATAAAACGCTCGACCAAGTCTTCACAAATGTAAAGGGGGCATACACGGCGAAGACACGCCCACCGCT
Organism: Garcialebias charrua; assembly: GCA_038048925.1. Lineage (NCBI taxonomy): Eukaryota > Metazoa > Chordata > Actinopteri > Cyprinodontiformes > Rivulidae > Garcialebias > Garcialebias charrua. Next base: position 55,940 of record JBBPBX010008349.1, on the reverse strand, counting down.
CGGAGCTTCCGATCACGAGTCTCTGATCCTGGCACCAAGACAGCTCCCCCACTCAGGCGCTCCAAGCCGGAACAAAGAGAAATAACAATCTGGCCTCAAGATAGTTCCCCCATGTTGAGAGACTGTTTTGAGAGGACAAACTGGTCTGTTTTCAGAGAAGCAGCCACTGATGGAAGTTCAGTGGACATGGAACTGTACGCTTCCTCAGTCCTGGGTTACATCAGTACATGCTCTGAAAATGTATCCATAAAAAAATATGTGAAATCCTACCCGAACCGGAAACCCTGGTTAAATAAAGAAGTTCACGCCTTGCTAGCAGCCAGAGACACTGCATTCAAGTCAGGAGATAAAGTGGAGCTGAGAAAGAGCAGGAATGAACTGAAGGATGGCATTAAGAAGGCCAAGGCCACGTATGCACAGAGGATCGAGGGACAGTTCACCTCACAAGACCCACGGAGCATGTGGAAGGGTATTAAATGCATAACAGATTACAAAGGCAAAAACAAACAATGCCCCAGGGACCCATCTCTGCCTGATGCCCTCAATAAGTTTTATGCACGTTTTGATGATCCAAACAGACCAGCTAGCACCAGACTCACCTCATCACCAGATGAAGAGCATCTCAGAGTGACCGCAGCAGAAGTGAGAGGCAGTCTCAGAAAGATTAATCCTCATAAAGCAACCGGACCAGACAACATCCCAGGGAAAGTTCTGAAGGAATGTGCGGACCAGCTCTGTGAGGTGCTGGCTGACATCTTCACCACCTCACTTGCACTGGAGTCAGTTCCCACCTGCCTGAAGACCGCGACCATCATCCCAGTCCCAAAGAGCTCCACAGTGACTGGTCTGAATGACTATAGACCGGTGGCCCTCACCCCGATAGTCGCTAAATGTTTTGAGAAACTGGTCATGTCCCACATCAAGGCAACCGTCAACATCAATGAGGACCCTCATCAATACGCATACCGTGAGAACCGATCAACAGAGGACGCCATTTCTTCCGTGGTCCACACTGCTCTCACCCACCTGGATCAGAAGGACTCATACGTGCGTCTGCTCTTTGTGGACTTCACATCTGCCTTCAACACCATGATCCCCCAAACTCTGATAGACAAACTATCTACACTTGGACTAAGCCCCTCTATTTGTAACTGGGTACTAGACTTCTTAACAGACAGACCACAGTCCGTGAAGATCCACAACTTCTCCTCCTCCACCATAACCCTCAGCACTGGCTCTCCTCAGGGATGTGTGCTGAGCCCCCTTCTGTTCACTCTGCTCACATATGATTGTACAGCCACACTTCCAGGCTGTCATATTGTTAAGTTTGCAGATGATACAGCGGTGGTGGGATGCATCACAAACAATGATGAGTCCAGCTACAGACAGGAGGTGGAACACCTGGAGAGCTGGTGCAAAGAGAATAATCTTCACATGAATGTGAAGAAGACAAAGGAGATGATTGTGGACTTCAGAAGGAACAAACACACCCATGCCCCACTGAAAATAGGTGGGTCTGCAGTGGAAGTGGTCTCCAGCTACAAATACTTGGGTGTACACATGAATGATAACCTCAGCTGGAGCAACAACACCACCAGCCTGATCAAGAAAGGTCATCAGAGACTCTACTTCCTCAGACGGCTGAGACGTGCTGGTCTGAGCAGCCCAGTTCTCACCTCGTTCTACAGGTGTGCAGTGGAGAGCGTCCTGTGCTCCAGCATCAACGTGTGGCATGGAGGCTGCACAGTTGAAGAGAGGAAAGCTCTGCAGAGAGTGGTGAAGGCTGCACAGAAGTCTGTTGGAGTCAGTCTCCCCACAATCACAGACATTTACACCTCCAGATGCAGGAAAAGAGCCACCTGCATCATGAAAGACCTCACTCATCCAGCACACTCACTCTTTGCCCCACTCCCCTCAGGACGGAGGTTGAGGAGCATCAAGTGTAGAACCACTAGACTGAGGAACAGCTTCTACCCTGAGGCTGTTAGACTCATGAATAAATAAAAATAAAATAAAAAATAAACACTGCAAAATATCACATCATACTGATGCTGATCTGTTTTCTTGTTGCTGTGTTCATCTGTGTTCATCTGTGACCATCTGCTCATACAAACTCATGTTCGTGCTGCTGTTTATTTCAACTATATTAGGCTTAGTGTATTACTAGTTGATGTTTTTCTTAGTTAGTTCTAGATGTTATTACTGTTTTTCTCTTTCATTTGTTGTTGGATGTAACTGGGACCCCGTGTACATAATCTCGTTTTCATCACATGTACCACATGCGGTGCAAATGACAATAAAGACTCTCTGACTCTGACTCTGACTCTGATAACGAGTCACAACAACGATTTAATTTCCCTTTGGGATTAATAAAGTATTTTTGGATTGAATTGAATCAAATAAACATCTTAACTATTTGTTATCCAGAAAACTGGATCTATTTTTTCGATAATAAAAGCTTTAATTTAATTTCTCCATAAAAACATTTAATAAACCTTGATTTTTAGAGCAGTTACAAGCCACTGAATCCAGACATCGTCTTATTGCGTACCAGTAACATAAACACAACAGTGCATTCAAATGAAGTAGCTGCTGATGTCAGTGTTATTACAAAAACAAAATGCTGTAATAAATATTATAGAAAAATTAAAGATGGATTTTATACACCCATACCTACAAGAAAACAAAGATCATGTGAGCAAATTACACGATTTGCAATGATAAACTGTCTCAGACATTTACAAAGGCTTCAAGGATTGACCTATTTTTTTTCTGTCCTAAAAAAGTAGGCCAAAACCCAAATTAGGGGCCAGTTGGGGTACAACACACATGTAAACGGCATCGTCTTTACAGTAATTGTGCGGCATTGGGCAAACTCGCAGCAGCCTTGAGCGGAGAGACGTAGCCTTAGGGCATAGCTGTTGACATGTAAATATCAAGAATGGAAGCTGAAATGACAGCACAGACAGTGGACATGGAGTTCAGCCCGGACTTGGCTTTGGCCATAAAAATTAAGGTCTGAAGGACAGTAAAGTCTAGTTGTCAGTGTACCAGACCTCATATCACATCAATAAGTAGGTTGATTTTCTTAATTGGCGGGGAAAACACATTTCTGTCATTACATTATTCATCAGTCTACCTGGCAGCAGACCAACGAGGCCAAAAATTAACCTGAAAAGCCATATTTTGCAGATGATGCTTTTAATCTTCTTTTACATTTGCTAAAGAGTGGAGTTTGGAAGAATAATGCCTTTGATAAATAAAACAATACAAACAAATAAAATGTATCTATGCCAGCCGAAAGGCAGTCAGTGTATTCGTTTGTGCGCCCACTCTGCATTTTAAATCATAAACATTCACACGAGTGCTCCAGTTGGAAGATTTTAGAAGAAATTAGAAAATTGTGTTAAAGAGTTCGTTGAAATGTCTAATGAGCTCTTAATGGGCTTCCTCTTATGAACAAAAAAAAATACAGTTTGATGTAGTCACAAAAATAACTTTAAATCCTTTTAAAATGCACCTTAAAAAACAGTCAAAAGTCAAAACATATTTGAGCACAGATTATTTTTGAAATTTAATTTAGAGGACTAATTTGCCAGACTAGGACAGATGACAATCACTAAAGCTACATTAAAGCAGAGGCAACACTAATCCTGTTCAACTGAGGGTTAAACTAGGCCACAATGGAATTACATCCATAAGAACCAGCCAATTATTGTTCTTTTACTCAGAATAATGAGTTTGGTGTTATTGTTGGGTGGCAACTCGTGTTTGGTTGTATATGTTTGTGCCATCTGCTGTACAAAGTATGCACTATACTCCCAAACAACTTGTCACTCCGTCACAGGATTCATAAAAATGGAAGATTAACGAACTACGTGGAAGCTATATCAAGCTGGACATTGTTATGGCCTTTGTTTATGCCTTTTGCCTTTAAACATAAAAATGTCCCAGCTTGTAGGAGCTGGGACCATAAAGAGCTCAAATTTAAGAGTGGTCTCAGGGGATTACATTTCTCTGCAGCACACGCAGACAGATGCACAAACAAAAAACGAGCAACCAACAAGACCGCTGTGAAGCTTCAAGCGGGGATAATGTGATGAAACTCCTCTGCATTCATCAAAATCATCTCGTTTTAAATTATTGATCAGGTCCCTGCTCCCCCCCCCACACACACACACACACATTTTCACAGTGGAAAGGGGAATGCTAAAAATAGCCAGTTAGTGTCAGTGCCTAGAAGTCTTTCCATGTTCCCAGAGTCTGGCAGCATTAGTGAATTCAGATGAGCCTTCTGCAGTTTTTCCAGCTAATGTGTTGTTGTCTCGTGCATGGGCTCACACAGCCATGCTGCTGTTAACAAAAGCATGCACAAAGCAAACTGTGCACTTTAACATATATACGCTACCACATGAGCCCACAACACAGCCTTCCCCTGGCGTTTCAGTGCTGTGTCAGTGAGTGAGAAAGCTCAGCCAGCATGCTCGTCTGTAAGCTCATCTCTCAGTGGTATTCATACAACCATCAGCACTTTCTTCCCCCCACCTTGTCTTGCTCTGTCCCACTTCTTCTTTCTCCAGCCAACAACTCTTTCAGTGTTTGAGAAACAACTGGGAAGTCCACTTGCAGCTCTGATGAAGGGTTTGTTTGTGTCAAAGTGCAGTTAACTCACATGACAAGACCTGTAAAGTCTGTTTCTTCTTTCCACAACTCATGAAAGGCTTCTACCTTCCTGTAATAGTGACAACAGGAAATAAGGGCCGACTTTGTCACCGTTTAACCAAATGTGTGATCACAAAAGGTATAAATAAGTGAGACATGGCTAAAACAAAGTGAAAAAGACCAGTAGTTTTAAGAGAGGATGAGTAAACAGAGAAAAAGGTGTCCACTCACACCTGATCATCATCCCATTGACTGAAAACACCGGACTCTAATTTCACCTTCAAATTAACAGACAATCCTTGAGGTTCACATACTTTTGCCACTCACAAATATGTAATATTGGGTTATTTTCCTCAATAAATAAATGACCACGTAAAAAGTGTTTGTCTCATTTATTTAACTTGGTTCTCTTCATCTACTTTTAGGACTTATGTGAAAATCTGATGACGTTTTCGGTCATATTTATGCAGAAATATAGAGAATTATACTGTAAATGGTTCACAGACTTTCAAGCGCAATTATGGGCGAGTCTTATCTAAAAACAAACAGTTCTCCATACGGTTTTAAATCCAAGAAACAAAATATGAATATTTATTTTCTGGTATAGTTAAATATATCTCTAAAAAAACTAAAATCTTAACAATTCTTTGTAATATTTGTGTGTTATTATGGCCCACAGGCAAGTAAACAGCAACAGAATGGAAGAGTGAGTCAGTGTGGAGCAACAAATTAAAAAACACAACGAAAAGAAGAAAACATGCATAAGTTTAATATTATACATCCTTTAAAGTATGTACTGAGAAAAAAATATAAGTTACTGTATCATCATTAGATGATATTTTAGTTGTTTAGTCTTCAAATTTAAATCATAATTGTGTTTTCATTAATATAGTTTAGGAACAATCAACAAAATATGCTGAAGGACTAAATTCAGCTTCAGTCTGTTTTATTTACAGTTTCTCAATTTCTGCTATCATAGAACAAATTTTAACTTTTTCTTTTATTAAGACAATTTTGGGATTTCACTTATTGATACATTATTTTTAATAATAATAAGAAAAATATATATATATATATATACTATATTTCTAAATAAGGTCATGTGAATAAATTAAATCAAACTAAAAATAAAACCTCTTGGAAAGACATAAAAGACCAGGTTTATTTTACATTCTGAGAAAAAAACCTCTGCAACGCTGTTTTATCTGCAAAACAACATCACGCAGAACTGAACTACCGGTACAAAAGTGGAGGATGACATCGCTCACCTAGATGCTTACATTGTTAGGTATGTGCACACTCACTGAACTCATTGACCTAGTTTAGCATACTGGTGCAACATCTCAATAATTTAGTCCAACAACTCATCAGTTTAAGAGTCCAATCCTGACTAAACAAAACGCAAAGCCGGTGAACATTTTGAGGTTTAAATAGTGTTGAAACATCGAAACTGTCCACAGACATCAAGGCTAAAAATATACCAATTTGTATGTAAACGTAAATGATATGTCAAACTCAAGAGCCACGGGTCAAATCCGGTCCCCCTACATGATGATTTAAATGTGAAATATTGTATCACTTCAATTTTTTTCTTTAAAAAAAAACCTGATAAATACATCATTTAGTGTAGACGTCTCATGCCAGCTGGCTAACTTTGAAGCCAGACAGAAAGCTGGATCATTCTGTCATTGATTCTGATGTGGAAAAGTAATGTCAAGTGAGACTGGTCAAACTAGGGATGCATGATATTATCAGCATTGTACCGGTATCGGCCGATATTAGCATTAAAGTTCAATATTAGACATCGGCCATTCCATCAAAATAGCTCACAGATATAAAAGACGCTGTTTTTATATGACAACCCAGTGATAAGGATGACTGCAGTGGCAGCACAACATGATGACGTCACGCGTGCCTACCTGATCTCACGGCGGAGAGGAAAATTCAAATGTCGGCAGTGTGGAAGGTTTTTTTTGTTGAGGATGTCGGATTCCAAAGATTTTTGGACTACGTTGAGCCTTGCTACATTGTCCCAAGTTAGAGGTATTTTTCCGACGTAACCTTACCCGAATTACAAGCCGTCATTTCCAACGTCATTGAGAAGCTAATAGCCAATGGCACTTGGGTGAGTTTTACCACAGACTTGGACGTCGTGTTAGCCTCGTTAGCTTGATTAGTCTTACGCAGTGATGTCAGTAACGCATTAATGACATCAAACCAGTTTTTTCAGTAACTAGTAAAAGTAATCTAATGCGTTGCTATTTCAAAATCCAGTAATCAGATTAAAGTTACCGTACTTATCTAAATTACTGTGCGTTACTCTTTTTGCCATTTTCGCTAGTAATTTTATTTTATTTCCTCTATGCGTCTCGGATAGTGACGTCAGGTCTATGCGACAATTCAGTCCGTGACGGGGTCGGGTCACTCCTTTTGTGGGTTTATAAAAAATCCGAGAGACTCCAGGTGAGAGATCACCCAGGAGTGTGACTGGGCCTGCTCCCGGCCAAAAACCAGGAGGTAGTCCAGGTAGTTCATAATCCTGACTCCTTGATTCCTAAGAAGGGTCAGGGCTGCATCCAGACATTTAGTAAATGCATGAGGAGCAGTCTTCAAACCGAAGGGTAAGACTTTGTATTTATAAGCTTTCCCTTTGAAGGCAAAACCGGAAGAATTTCCTGTGCCTTCCAGACGCCCACATGGAAGCAGGCGTCTCTCAAATCCACTGTACATGCGTAGTCTCCAGGTCTCACGGACCGGAGGACCTGCCGCAGTGTCAATATTTTGAAATTGAAAAATTCTTGCTTTCCTGCCCAGAGTCCTGAGATCCAGGGCCGGTCTCAGGTATTCATCTCTTTTTGGGCACCAGGAAGAACTTGAGCCCGCAACGCATCCCCTGGGAGGGATGTCTAGCGGCTGCTTGCTTCATTTGAGTGCGGAAGGGGTGGCCTTCGACCCCTCCCGCATACTCTGGAGCAGGCTGGTCTGCCCAGCAGAAGACATCACGAGATTTGACTGTCTCAGGCAAAACTTGTGTGTCCCACTGCGGTTCGTAGTTTGGCCTAGTAGGTTGTGTTCCACCAAGTGGTGAGTTAAGAACCAGGGCAGTCTGTGCTCTGGAACTTTCATTCTTGTATATGCATGAAACAGTGTTTGTTTTTCATTACACATACAGTAGATGGGTTATTGTTTAGTGCGCACGCACATATACTCGGCTCCTGGTAGCATTTTACAAGTGAAGTCTGGGCTCAAAAGGTCAGGTTCCCGTGCTGCGTGAGCGGGCAAACCTGAAGCCCTGTTCCCATTTTGGGACCAGGACACATTCAGTAGTCTGAGATTTTATTGTTGTGTGTAAATGACAACCGCAGCAGACTAGTTATTGTTCAGGGCGCACACACGCGCCACCAGCTCCTTGTAGCATTTTACAAGTAAAGTCTAGGCTCGAAAGGCCAGGTTCCCATACTGCGTGAACGGGCAAACCTGAAGCCCTGTTCCCATTTTGGGACCAGGACACATTCAGTAGTCTTGAGATTTTATTGTCATGTGTGGATGGCAATTTTTCTTTATTACACAAGGGTGTGAGTGTTCTTGTGTGTTTAGACGTTCCGAACCAGCTAGTCTGTGTTCCTTAAAAACACAGAAACTGGTGGTAAAAACTAGGCATTTACTCTCCTTCTGTGAGTGAGAGCGCCTGTAATGGTGCAGGGGCATCTCCTTTCCTCTTCTTTTGCTGGTGGCCCCTTGCAGCTCCTGTAGCTTTTCTGCCTGGTGGGCCTGCGATACCGAGGCCACTTGTCCTTGTCCATCCCGCCAGGGTCCCTCGGGCCCTGAGATGGTTTAACGTCAGAGAGTCATCCATAGCCTCATGGGTGGATAAGCTCTCAGCGTCATCGATGTTGCAAGGAAAAAACTACCAGGTAGCGCAGCTGAACATGTAGCTGAAAATCCTCCTCCTGGACTGTGCTGGACAGAGCCTCCTCGTTAGTCGGGACTAAACGTGGATGTACTTGTGAGCCCGCTAGCGGTGCTAAGACGGGCCCTCGAGCAATGTAGCATCGGTAAAAAACACTTCGTCATGCGATGAATTCTACCGTCGATTCGCAGGATAGCAGAAAAGGCAAAATATGAGAAGGTTAGCTAGCAAGCTAGTCCAAGCATTTTCACATGCCTCACGATGGAGTCCTTCGTTGTCCGCTCGTAGCCGCGCTAATCGTGTTAGTAGCGCTGTCTTCCGCCGCGTGTTGTCGTGGGTGCCCCTGGTTAGCCATGCTAACCGTGGGAGCTAGCCAGATAACGGCAGAGTTATTTTGTTTCCACTTTCCTTTCTCCGGGGTCATCCGTGAGAAAAGCTTCGAGTGTCCTTGCGTGTAGCATCCCAGAGCAGAGCGGACAGGCCTCGTGGGTGTCCGCTGCTGAAAAGGGGGGGTATCCAGATCCGCTGAAGCAGGTTCGGGAGCCGGAGCTCACGGCCTGCCAGAGTTCCTCGTCCGAGGGCGTCCTCTCGCCGAGCTGCTCGGAGCTGCTGGCCTGTTAGCTTCGTCAGCTTAGCAGGTAGCATGCTTCGCAGTTAGCGTTCGCTAACCGAGTAGTAGAAGAGCAGAAGAGAAAAAGGCACGGGAGCTGGGGCTCGCTGGCCTGCTGGTCTTCTTTGACTTTTGGGTTTGCGCATTACCTTCTCGGGAGCCGTGGCTGAGAAGAGTTACGTTCGTTAGCGGAGCTAACGTCGTCCTGAGATGTCTCCTTCCTCGTGTCGCTTTGCTGGCTAGCCTGCTAGTTGTTAGCAGGGTAGCGGTGTCGCGCAGTTAGCGCCCTCGAGCGAAGCGTTCTGTAGAGAGAGGAGAAGAAAACTTTGGGGTGAAGAAAAATATGCCGGGCCAACCTTCGCCAGCCTAGCAGTCCGCAGTAGAAGATTCTATGTATGCTCTGTGTAGGGAGCGAGTTCACCTCTGGTCGAGCGATGAAGATACAGAGAAGATCCGAGAAGAGTGTTTCAGGTATTTGCAAGGTGAAGGGCAAAAAGAGAAAGATGGACGGGCGTCAGCCGCTTAAATGTCCAGAAGGCGGGGCCTCTGGCGCGACGCTGACGCCCATGCCGCAAAGGCGTGAGTGTATTACTTCAGGTCACCGCGCAGAGGCGCCGATACCCATAGCAATGGTGTTGCACCGAGAGACCGAATGAAAGGGAACTGTACAGCATGTACAGTAGTGTGCAGTAATGTAAACATTGCTATTCAGCACAGCACATTCAATACTGTAAAATTATTACAGAATAAAATAATTAATTAATACAGAATAAATAAAATATAATTTCTTACTTTGAGATGGTCAAAGCCGACATCTTAGGTTGCCATGCGTTGATGTTGTCGGGCCGAGCAGCGCGGCGGCTCGGCGAGCGAACCACGGCAGCTGCTCGAGGCCTGTGTTAGCTTCTGCTAGCTGCGTGTTAGCCAGGCCATGAGCTGGTGTTCGCGCGGCGGTGGCGCGATGACTGAGCGATCGGCGATCGATCCGCGGCTGCTGCTCCAGGCTGAGACGTCCACAGAGTTCACAGAGCGATTCCAGCTAGTAATTTATCCATATGAGGCAATCCTGGAACAAACACAGTCCTCACAGCCAGCTGCCGGGACAACAGACCTACCTAAAATGGCTGCCGGGGCATTTCCTGGAACGGCCGGAAGTTGCGCAATTATGATAAAAACTTATCATTTTTATTAAAAATATTATTTATAAAGCCTTTAAAACAACCACAGCTGCAACAAAGTGCTGTACACATGAAATTAATAACATTTAAACACAAAAAAAAAAGATTTTTTTTTTTCATATTTTTATTAAATTATTAAATATGATACGTTCAGGGGAGTGGTGGCGCAAAGGTTAAGAAGGTGCGCTTGTGATCGGAAGGTTGCCGGTTCAAGCCCCGGTACCGACAACATCAAAGATGTGGGTGGGATAAGTGAAGCGGTCACACTTGTCTCCACCCTCATCTGCCCCACTCTGGGCCCTTGAGCAAGGCCCTTAACCCCCACCATCTGCTCCCCCGGGAACCCTAGATATCAGCTCTCTGCTCCACACAGAGGGCTGTGGTTGCTCGGTGGTCTGTGGTTGTGTCAGGAAGGGCATCCGGCGTAAAAACAACTGCCAAATCTCTCATGCGACCAGTTCGCTGTGGCGACCCCTAACGCAGGGGATAAAGCCGAAAGAAAAAAAAATAAAAGAAAAAAAAATAAAAAAAATTAAATATGATACGTTCGTAGGTCCGGGTTGCCGTAGGTCGCGGGCGCCGTAGGTCGGGGGTTACCTGTACTTTTTCAAGGTACCGTAACTATGCCATCACTGGTCTTACAGCACAATGGATAGACAAAACTTTGAACTAAAAGGCTGTCCTTCATGCAGTGCAGAGGATCCCACCCTGCAGCTTGGAACCTGGAATAATGCCAAAATTACACCACACGCGTTCCGGCTCCGCCCCGCTCCGGTCCGACCTCTGCAGCAAATACGCACCCATTATAATCAATGACAGAATTTACACTGGCTCCGCACGGCGGCGGCGAGCTGCGGAGAGCGGACGGCAGTCCGTCAAAATTAGAAATTTTTCTATTTCTGCCGGACGCCGGAGCTGTGCCGGAGTCAACTTTTGAAGATTACGTCGCACCAACAGGAAAAGGAACGAGCACAACTTCCGTATTTACAAAATAAAATCACCACGGGCGGACTAATCCTAGCTCTATACGGATTTATTTGTACAAAAATGCTTTCAAACTATCATTTATGACTACGCCTACAAACGCAATACAAGAAATAAATAAATAAAGTATTTTATTCTGAAATGTAATACATCACTTCCTGTTGCTCAAACCATGTCCTGTCGCTCATTTACGAGAGAAGATCAAGGCAGCAGTCTCTACTGTTGTTCTCCTTCTTCCACCGAATGAATTGTTTTGTTCTGACTTACTTATTTATCACTTGATTTATCGCGCGATCCCGCAAATCCCGCGCATGCGTCTAGGAGCGGCGCATGCAGGCGGACCTGAGCTGAGCGGAGGTAGTGGAAATTGGAGTTTGAGACGCTCAGCTGCGACCTGCGGAGCGGAGCGGACCGTATGTAGTGTAATTTTGGGGTAAGCCTCAACAAGTGAGACAGCATCGCAGGTGACTATAGCTAATAAATAACATTTAACCCTTTTCATTAAATACAAGTTAAAGTGTTATGCAAATGGCTGTTACTGGATATATGTCACCAGCTCTAACCCAAAAATTACACTACATGCGGCTCCGCTCCGCCCCGCTCCGCAGGTCGCAGCTGAGCGAGTCCAATTTCCACTACCTGCGCTCAGCTCAGGTCCGACTGGATGCGCCGCTCCGAGACGCATGCGCGGGAATTGCGAGATCGCGCGATAAATCAAGTGATAAATAAGTAAGTCAGAACAAAACAATTCACTCGGTGGAAGAAGGAGAACAACTGTAGAGACTGCTGCCTTGATCTTCTCTCGTAAATGAGCTACAGGACATGGTTTGAGCAACAGGAAGTGAGGTATTACATTTCAGAATAAAATACTTTATTTATTTCTTGTATTTCTTTTTATTTCTTGTATTGCGTTTGTAGGCGTAGTCATAAATGATAGTTTGACAGCATTTTTGTACAAATAAATCCGTATAGAGCTAGGATTAGTCCGCCCGTGGTGATTTGACAGCATTTTTGTACAAATAAATCCGTATAGAGCTAGGATTAGTCCGCCCGTGGTGATTTTATTTTGTAAATACGGAAGTTGTGCTCGTTCCTTTTCCTGTTGGTGCGACGTAATCTTCAAAAGTTGACTCCGGCACAGCTCCGGCGTCCGGCAGAAATAGAAAAATTTCTAATTTTGACGGACTGCCGTCCGCTCTCCGCAGCTCGCCGCCGCCGTGCGGAGCCAGTGTAAATTCTGTCATTGATTATAATGGGTGCGTATTTGCTGCGGAGGTCGGACCGGAACGGGGCGGAGCCGTAACGCGTGTGGTGTAATTTTGGCGTTACAGCTGTTACACAATTTTTGTAGCAAATAAGCCTAAATAAGAGGGCTATGTTCTGACAAAGAAAAGTATATAAAATATCGGCATTGGTTTTCGACCAAATAAGTTTTAACATATCAGCATATTGGATATCTGCCAAAAATCCAATATTGAGCATCCCTAGATGTTGTTCATGAACCTGTGTTGTTCATGAACCTGTAAACAAGAAGATGTATCTGGTATCTGACTTGAGTTA
>JBBPBX010008349.1:4280-36952 GCA_038048925.1 Garcialebias charrua | reverse complement strand
CTGACAGACCCAAACGTATTGAGGGTCTGCTGGGAACTTCTGACAGAGTCTCCCGTAATACGGAACTTTAACTCCCACCTCTGGGAGAGCTTTGAACACGTTCCGAGGGAGTCGGGGGACATCGAGTTAGAGTGGGCCATTGTCCATACCTCTATTGTCGAGGTAGCTTATCAGAGTTGTGGCCGTAAGGTTGTTAGTGCCTGTCGTGGTGGCAACTCTCGAACCCGGTGGTGGACACCGGCGGTGAGGGATGCTGTCAGGCTGAAGGAGTCCTATTGGGCCTTTTTGGCCTGTGGGACCCCAGAAGCAGCTGATAGGTACCGGCAGTCCAAACGGCATGCGGCTTGGGTGGTTGCTGAGGCAAAAACACGGGCATGGGAGGAGTTCAGAGAGGCCATGGAGAATGACTTCCTTATGGCTTCGAGGCTATTCTGGTCCACCATCTGGCGTCTTAGGGGGGAAAGCGGTATGCGACCAACATCATTTATAGTGGGGGTGGCGTGCTGTTGACCTCAACTCGAGATGTTGTGAGTCGGTGGGCAGAATACTTTGAAGACCTCCTCAATCCTACTGACACGTCTTCCACTGAGGAAGCGGAGCCTGAGGACTTTGGGTCAGGCTCTCCAATCTCTAGTGCCGAGGTCACAGAGGTAGTTAAAAAGCTCCGCGGTGATAGGGCTCCAGGGGTGGATGAGATTTGCCCGGAGTTCCTTAGGGCTCTGGATGTTGTGGGGTTGTGTTGGCTTACGCGACTCTGCAATATCGCGTGGACATCGGGGGCAGTTCCCTTGGATTGGCAGACTGGGGTGGTGGTTCCCCTATTCAAAAAGGGGGACCGTAGGGTGTGTTCCAACTATAGGGGGATCACACTCTTAAGCCTCCCTGGTAAGGTCTATTCAGGGGTTCTGGAGAGGAGGGTCCGTCGGATAGTCGAACCTCAGATTCAGGAGGAGCAGTGTGGTTTTCGTCCTGGTCGTGGAACACTGGCCCAGCTCTACACCCTCAGCAGGGTCCTGGAGGGTACGTGGGAGTTTGCCCAGCCAGTTTACATGTGCTTTGTGGACTTGGAGAAGGAATTTGACCACGTCCCTTGGGGGGTTCAGTGGGAGGTACTCTGGGAGTATGGGGTACCAGTCCCTTTGATATGGGGTGTTAGGTCCCTGTACGACCATTGTCAGAGCTTGGTCCGCATTGCCGGCAATAAGTCAGGCTCGTTTCCAGTGAGAGTTGGACTCCATCAAAGTTGCCCTTTGTCACCGATTCTGTTCATAACTTTTATGGACAGAATTTCTAGGCACAGCCAAGGTGTTGAGGGGATCCGTTTTGGTGGCCTTAGAATCACTTCTCTGTTTTTTGCAGATGAAATGGTCCTATTGGCTTAATCAGGTCGTGATCTACAGCGTTCACTGGAGCGGTTTGCAGCCGAGTGTGATGCCGGGATGAGGATCAGTTCCTCCAAATCCAAGGCCATGGTCTTGAGTCGGAAAAGGGTATCATGCCCTCTCCGGGTTGGCGAGGAGGTCTTGCCCCAAGTGGAGGAGTTTATGTACTTGTAAATATTTTACATATAGCTCCCATGGGAGACTGTAAAATGACAGATTGAGGAATTTGCATTCCATTAGGTGTGTGTAGTCCCCTGGGGCTGGAGTCGTTTGTGTGCTCAAAACATGCCCCCAGTAGCAAAAACAAAACATCTCCCCATATTCCAACAACAACATTCCTTCTGCAGGTTGAAAGTGCAGCTTTTTACAACACAGAGCAAACTTTTGGAGATGTTGATGAAGACAGAATTCGTCAAAATACAAACTTGGTTTAAACTCAACAAATTATCATTAAATCTGGATAAAACTAATTACATGATACTCAGTAATTAAAAGAAAACTGTTGATGTTCCATTCAAAATTGAGGGTGTTGAGATTTTTAGAGTGAGTGAGGTGAACTTTATGGTGTACACGTAGGGGAGGAGGGGAGGAGATGTCTCCTTCCCGGAACCTCTCCCCCCTCGTGTCAGGCACGAACAGGAGAGTGTTATCTTGTTAGAAGCCATAAATCTGAATCCTAGCCAGCAGCTTGCATCTGCGAAACTGCTCTGTGCATGGCTGCTCAGAGAACAAACAGCAGCTCCAAGCCGGTCCCTGGACCAGAACCTCCAGAGGCCATCTGCGGCAGGGGGGAGGAAGGGGGGGAAGGGAGGAGGGGAGCCCCATCTGCAGGAACCGCAGCAAATCAGTGGGGGAGACCGGCCGTGTGACAGCTGCATGTGCGAAACTGCCCTGTGCATGCTCCTCAGAGAAGGTTTCTGGCTCCCTGACTTTAACACTCACAAATGCAATAAATGAGAATAAAAATGAAAAGAAAAAATCTGTCCCTGTTGCCTTGTTTGCGTGTATACCGCACCTTCCGGAGTACAGGTCGCAAGCCTCGAATAAAAAGAGAAAAGAAAGCAAAAAAAATAATAAAAAGATAAGAAAGTTATCTTAAAAATGGGTGCGACCTATACAGTGGAAAATACGGTAATCGACTTTAACTGGGAAGGGGAGGAAAATTGTGACTCTTAACAGCGATCACAGTCCCGGATGTGACCTAATCACACACACGGCGACCTGTGACCCCGGAGCGGCAATCCACTCTGAACGGCAAAACCGTGTGCCGGATGAAAGCCCTGTGACTCGACGTCGACAGATGCCCGGAGTTCACGATGGAGCCTCGACCCCACGGTTTCCCGGAGTCCAAAGGAAAAGTGTCTCCCAGCCGACAGGCCGGAGCTCAGAAGAGGGATGTGGGGGAAGGGCAAACTTAAGGCACTGTAAATTATCCCTACGCGTGTGTGGAACTTCTGTGCTCTTCACCTTACTTACATGTACAAAAACCGCCAAAAAAAATGCACATTCAAATGAAATACCAACAGTAGTTCACTTTTTTTTTACTTTTAGCTGCTAACATTATAAAACACTGGCCCACCTCGAGACAAACAGCCCTCAGTCAACAAATAATTTAGTGTGTCCAAACGCAGACGTTTTGTGTAATAGGAGTCCTGCTCACCTCTGTGAATCACCGGCTGTTGACTGCGCGCGTGCTCGTCTCTGTCGGCGGTGGGGGGGGGAACCCTCCAAATCATCTCTCGTTTCAGACGAAACTGCAAACCCCTCAACGTCGGTGGTCACCAAATTGTTGCGAATTCAAAAGGTTGAAGGAAGCTCTGAAACGAATGTGCAAATTTTATGTAGGTTTATTGTACATATAAGAATAAACCTTACAGCAGACAACAGACCTGACTCCAGCACAGTCCACACACACTCTCTTCGAAGGCGGACCACGGTTTTATACCTCTAGATGACGTCATCGCCTCGTGGGACCAATCCTGGAACCGAACCGCCTTGGAACCGCCCTAGAACTTCCCCTACTCTGTGAGTGATCCGCCTCTCAGCCAACAAGCTATCAGCTCTGTATGTCAATCATCAAATGTTGGGTGTGTTGCATGTGCAGGCGTGTAACTGTTCCCTAGTGAAAACAAAGCCCGAGAGAAAAACGTTCTGCCTAGTGTCACATTTCACATTATAAGGCAGAATTAAGTGAATACAAATAATGGAGCATAGTGGGTGTAATGTAATACTGATAGAAATATATTTCAATTCCCCTTTTGACATGACAAACATCATGTCAACAAAATCCTATATGTTCTATGTGAGAATGCAATTAAAAACTTGATACACATTGGAAATCTCTAACATTCCCTCNAAATGAAGGAAATTAAGCGCCATCCACCCTCTAATGTCACCAAGACAGTCCAGAAGAGACTGCGTGGAGCCATTTTGTTTTACAGGAAAATAGACTTGACAGTCATCCGCATACAAATGAAACTGCACACCATGTTTCCTGAAAATAGAGCCGAGTGGCAGAAGGTAAAGTGAGAAGAGCAGAGGACCAAGGATAGATCCCTGGGGTACACCCCAGGGGAGGGCAGCAGATGCAGAGGTAAAATTATCAATCTTCACACTGAAACTTCGATTTGAAAGGTAGGACCTAAACCACTGCAGAGCTGAGCCAGTGATGCCCACCCATTGCTCCAATCTGGCGATAAGAATTTCATGGTCGACTGTGTCAAAAGCAGCTGTTAAATCTAAAAGCACAAGTAAAACACAGTTTCCAGAATCCAGCGATAAAAATATATCATTAAAAACCCTTAAAAGAGCAGATTCAGTGCTATGGTAGGTTTTAAAACCAGACTGGAAGACCTCCAAAATTTTAAATTCATCCAAAAAGTCCTTCAGCTGGGTGTAAACAACTTTTTCCAATATTTTTGAAATAAAAGGTAACTTTGAAATTGGCCTAAAGTTGGACAAAGAGGTAGGATCAAGGCCAGGTTTTTTCAATAATGGCTGAACCACAGCATGTCTAAAATTGCCTGGCACCACGCTAAACATTAAGCTGCTATTGATCAAATTTAGAACAAAAGAGCCAACTGTAGAAAATACCTCCTTAAGAAAACAAGGAGGTACAACATCAAGGGGGGAACCTGATGGTTTCATACTGGTGACAATTTTCTCTAGGTAGGAGAGAGAAATAGGCTCCAGATGATCAAAAAGTGCAGGACAGGGGACCAGGATGGAAGGGTCATGGGAAGGAAAAGAAATACAAGCCCTCGTGTTCGTAACCTTGTCCAAAAAAAAATGATCAAGGAGGACCATCAGCCTAACGATGGATCGTTAGCACCCTGATGGTTGTTTGCTATTCACAGAGGGCTGAGTGATACTAGCAATAACAGCATTGTAAGAGGACAGTTGAACCCGGAGGCCTCCACCCCTGTTTAATGGTGGACGGTTTCTTTTCACAAACCAATATCACCCTATATATCTACTAAGTTGTAGCTTTCTAAATCCTATTCATAAAGTAATGAACCACAGTACAGGTAGTCCCCGACTTACGAGCGCTCTGACCTACGAGGTTCCGGACTTACGAGCTGGCGAATTTTTGGAAAAAACGCAAAAAATACCAAGTTTTTCTGTGATTTTTCACCACAGTTCGTTAGCTAAACATGTGGACACACGTTTCCGATCATTTTTATGCACTCGTAAGCAGTTTTTCGATGAAAAACGAGTGTTTGTAGTCGCGCTAGCAAAACCGTTCCAACTTACGAGCGAAATTCCGGACTTACGAGACACGTGGCGGCCGTTCCAAGTTACGAATTTTCGCTTTACGAGCGCCTCGGAGGAACGGAACTCGCTCGTAAGTCGGGGACTACCTGTACTAGGCTTGTTATAGATTAACCGATTCGACCGGATATCCGGTTTGACAAGCTAGCGATGTGGTTGCATCGGTAGCAGCCACGTAAACCGACAGCAACCAGCCACAAATTCAGAGATGAACCGGTTGAAGAGACACGGACCGGGTATCGCGAGACTTGCTGGGTTTACAATGCGTTTCTAAAACAACGCGAGAGCGAAGCTATTCTCACGCATGCGCCATAGCTCACCAAGAGGACGAGCATGGATGTAAATAGTAGCCGCCGCGCTAGCGAGTCACCGCGAAAGATTTTCAACACATCAGCCAGACAAAAATCTAAAGTGTGGAACGTTTTCGGGTTTTACTAGAAGGACGGAAAACTCGACAAAAGCCACGCTATTTGTAAGCTATGCAGCGCACCTCCGAAGTACACTGGTAGCACAACAAACCTCGACCAACAACTTTTCAAGCCTCACAACAACGAGCAGGAGCATGCAGCTGCCACACACAAAGCGACGGGTAACGTTATCACTAAATTTTACGGGCAACTCAGTGATAGTTCACGAGCTACACAGGCCTTGAAGATCTCTTCCACACTGCAGTAGCTCTGGACCCCCGTTTTAAGTCCCTGCCCTTCTTCAGTAGCAGTGATAACTCCTGTCAATGAGCCCACAGAATGGGTGAACAGTCTTGTTGTTACACAGAAGAATAAACACGTTGTTGGACCCGAACTGCGTTGTCTCAGCCTTCACCTATAATATAAGCTGCATGACTATGACCCACAGCCATACAAGATTAATAAGAAGCATAAAGCTACAACAGTAGCCATGATGCAGAGAGGACATTCACAAGCCTATCAGCTAAAGCAACATCCCTGCATCACAAGGTAAATCCCCCAACACACTGTCAAAATACATCTTACAGTGCATTCAGTTACAGTCTGCTGTGTTTTGTTGCTGTCACTAGATTTATTCTGCCCACTGTTTTTTGATTGTTTACACTGCATTTAACCATACTGTACACCAAATGTAATGTCTGCATTTAACCATACTGTACACTAAATGTAATTTCATGTTTTATTTTATTTCAACGGGGATTCAGTTCAGAGAGGTCCAGTGCAGACTGAACCTGCAAATGGAGATCTGGATGTCTGCAATGATGCACCCCAGACCCAAGATGAACATACAGGTTTGTGTTTTATAACTTGTGATCAAGAATGAGCTGACTTTGTCTTAAACTTTTGTTGCAGTCATTGTATCAGCATAAAACACATTCACTATAATGAGAGAATCTGGGAGAGAATCCGGGTCGGGGAGGAGGTCCTTCCCCAAGTGGAGGAGTTTAAGTATCTCGGGATCTTGTTCACGAATGAGGGAAAACTGGAGCGTGAGATTGATAGGCGGATAGGTGCAACGTCCGCAGTGAAGCGGGCGCTGTACCGGTCTGTCGTGGTGAAGAGAGAGCTGAGTCAAAAGGCAAAGCTCTCAATTTACCGATCGATCTACGTTCCCACCCTCATCTATGGTCATGAGCTTTGGGTTGTGACCGAAAGAACGAGATCTCGGATACAAGCGGCTGAAATGAGTTTTCTCCGCAGGGTGGCTGGACTCTCCCTTAGAGATAGGGTGAGAAGCTCAGTCATCCGGGAGGGACTCGGAGTAGAGCCGCTGCTTCTCCACATCGAGAGGAGCCAGTTGAGGTGGCTCGGGCATCTGGTTAGGATGCCTCCTGGACGCCTCCCTGGTGAGGTGTTCCGGGCATGTCCCACCGGGAGGAGACCCAGAGGAAGACCCAGGACGCGCTGGAGGGACTATGTTTCTCGGCTGGCCTGGGAACGCCTTGGGATTCCCCCGGAGGAGCTGCTCCAAGTGGCTGGGGAGAGGGAAGTCTGGGCCTCCCTACTTAGGCTGCTACCCCCGCGACCCGACCCCGGATAAGCGGAAGAAGATGGATGGATGGATGGATGGATGGAGAGAATCTACATGCACAGAAAGAGTTCAATAATAATCATGATGATAATGATATATATTTTACACGAGTCCCTACATAAATAAATTCTGAACATCAGATGAAGATTTTTACATAAAATGGTAAAGTCAGTAAAAAAAAAAAACTTCATGGCTAACATAGCCAGTAATATATGGTGCTTGTTTTCTATTTCAGATGATGAACCACCTTGTAAAAAGAAGAAAATGTCAGCGCTGGACGAGCTGTTGGGAGACTTTGAAGTGAGGATGGCAGTTAGATCTGTGAGGGACCAGGCCAGTGAAGAAGTCAAGAGGTACAGAGAGCATGTTTTTATATTAATCCGTGCCCACCTGCTCACACAAACTCATGTTCGTGCTGCTGTTGTTAGGTGTACTGTTCTTGCATTATGTTTTGTATTATTAAGTTCAAGTGTTTATTTGTCATATGCAGGTTAACACAGGGTTAACTTAGTACAATGAAATGCTCAGGATGAGAAAAAACGATTTTGACTTGCTAAAAAACACACAACAAGCAAACAGGAAATACTAAAGCATGCAATAAGGGTACAAAATAAACTACCAAAAAGTGAAACAGTAATTATAATATTTACAAAGTTTCTGAAGAGAAAAATAGTAAACAACATGGTAGAATTTTAACGGTGAAGCAGGATGAATTTGTGTGAATAACTATTTCAAGGTAGTAATGAAATATAAGCTAAAATGCACATGATCGGGCGGCCGTGGTGTAGTGGTAATGGCAGTCGTCTCCCGATCGGAAAGTTGGCGGTTCGACTCCCGGGACCCGCACCATGTGTCGTTGTGTCCTTGGGCAAGACACTTAACCCTGAGTTGCTCCCGGTAGGACTGGAAAGCACCTTGCATGGTAGTCTGCCGCCACCGGTTTATGAATGTGTGTAGCATTCAATATATGTGTAGCACTTTGAGATTTTCAGTAATGAAAAGTGCGTTATAAATTGAATTAATTATTATTATTATTATTGATCGAGGCAGCTTATCGGAGCTGTGGCCGCAAGGTTGTTGGTGCCTGTCGAGGTGGCAACCCTCGAACCCGGTGGTGGACACCGGCAGTGAGGGATGCTGTCAGGCTGAAGAAGGAGTCCTATTGGGCCTTTTTGGCTTGTGGGACCCCGGAAGCAGCTGATAGGTACCGGCAGTCCAAGCGGCATGCGGCTCGGGTGGTTGCTGAGGCAAAAACTCGGGCGTGGGAGGAGTTCGGAGAGGCCATGGAGAATGACTTCCGTACGGCTTCGAGGCGATTCTGGTCCACCATCCGGCGTCTCAGGGGGGGAAAGAGGTACGAGACCAACACCATTTATGGTGGAGGTGGCGTGCTGCTGACCTCAACTCGGGATGTTGTGAGTCGGTGGGCGGAATACTTCGAAGACCTCCTCAATCCTACTGGCACGTCTTCCACTGAGGAAGCAGAGCCTGGGGACTTTGGGTCGGGTTCTCCGATCTCTGGTGCTGAGGTCGCCGAGGTGGTTAAAAAGCTCCGCGGTGGCAAGGCTCCGGGGGTGGATGAGATTCGCCCGGAGTTCCTTAGGGCTCTGGATGTTGTAGGGTTGTGTTGGCTTACGCGACTCTGCAATATCGCGTGGACATCGGGGGCAGTTCCCTTGGATTGGCAGACTGGGGTGGTGGTTCCCCTATTTAAAAAGGGGGACCGTAGGGTGTGTTCCAACTATAGGGGGATCACACTCTTAAGCCTCCCTGGTAAGGTCTATTCAGGGGTTCTGGAGAGGAGGGTCCGTCGGATAGTCGAACCTCGGATTCAGGAGGAGCAGTGTGGTTTTCGTCCTGGTCGTGGAACACTGGACCAGCTCTACACCCTCAGCAGGGTCCTGGAGGGTGCGTGGGAGTTTGCCCAACCAGTTTACATGTGTTTTGTGGACTTGGAGAAGGCATTCGACCGCGTCCCTCGGGGGGTTCTGTGGGGGGTACTCCGGGAGTATGGGGTACCAGGCCCTTTGATAAGGGCTGTTAGGTCCCTGTACGACCGGTGTCAGAGCTTGGTCCGCATTGCCGGCAGTAAGTCAGGCTCGTTTCCGGTGAGAGTTGGACTCCGCCAAGGTTGCCCTTTGTCACCGATTCTGTTCATAACTTTTATGGACAGAATTTCTAGGCGCAGCCAAGGTGTTGAGAGGATCCGTTTTGGTGACCTTAGAATCGCTTCTCTGTTTTTTGCAGATGATGTGGTCCTACTGGCTTCATCAGTTCGTGATTTACAACTTTCACTGGAGCGGTTTGCAGCCGAGTGTGATGCGGCCGGGATGAGGATCAGTTCCTCCAAATCCGAGGCCATGGTCTTGAGCCGGAAAAGGGTAGCATGCCCTCTCCGGGTCGGGGAGGAGGTCCTGCCCCAAGTGGAGGAGTTTAAGTATCTCGGGATCTTGTTCACGAATGAGGGAAAACTGGAGCGTGAGATCGATAGGCGGATAGGTGCAGCGTCCGCAGTGAAGCGGGCGCTGTACCGGTCTGTCGTGGTGAAGAGAGAGCTGAGTCAAAAGGCAAAGCTCTCAATTTACCGATCGATCTACGTTCCCACCCTCATCTATGGTCATGAGCTTTGGGTTATGACCGAAAGAACAAGATCTCGGATACAAGCGGCTGAAATGAGTTTTCTCCGCAGGGTGGCTGGACTCTCCCTTAGAGATAGGGTGAGAAGCTCAGTCATCCGGGAGGGACTCGGAGTAGAGCCGCTGCTTCTCCACATCGAGAGGAGCCAGTTGAGGTGGCTCGGGCATCTGGTTAGGATGCCTCCTGGACGCCTCCCTGGTGAGGTGTTCCGGGCACGTCCCACCGGGAGGAGACCCAGAGGAAGACCCAGGACGCGCTGGAGGGACTATGTTTCTCGGCTGGCCTGGGAACGCCTTGGGATTCCCCCGGAGGAACTGCTCCAAGTGGCTGGGGAGAGGGAAGTCTGGGCCTCCCTACTTAGGCTGCTACCCCCGCGACCCGACCCCGGATAAGCGGAAGAAGATGGATGGATGGATGGATGGATGGATTATTGATCTATATTGCACATAACTACTAAACTACAGGTTGTGTTGACAGGTTATTTGCACAGCGCGTTATTGCACACACAGGAGCTTTGCGCTTATAGCTTATTCCTGTTTTTTTTTTCTAGTGATTTTTATTTTATTACATGCTGCTGTAACCATTTGTGCCTTTTATATTTTTTCTGTATTTTCTGTAGGAAATTTTCTTTTAGCTGGTCTTTAGGTCCATGTTTAAAAATAAACACATTTAACATGTGATTATTTTGTTTGGCTTTTTACTTTATTTTTACCAGTGCTTTACAGCACCCTTTTAGATATGATATATGTGGACTTTTACAAATTTAAAAATGCTCTAAGAATGTCACATTGATAGAAATGGTCCTTTTTCTTTCATAATGAAATATTTGTCTACCGGTACATCAACAAATGTTAAAACGTAGAATTATTTGAAGTTTAATCGAATCGAACCGAATCGAACCGAATCGCTTTTACACTGCATCGAATCGAATCGTTCCGTTTTTAAAATAAATCGTTTTTGAATCGAATCGTAACCCTTGTATCTAGATGTGAATCGAATCGTCTGTCACACAGAGATGTACAACCCTACACAGTACACCAAACTGTTAATGTGTACTGTAGTCACACTCTGACACAATAAAAGTCTGAAAACTTACTGTAGATAGCATCCAGTTTTATTTTGTCCAGAGGTAGACGAGCATCTCCTCGGCCTCGTTTCCCCCCTCGGAAGATCGCTGACCAGCAGAGTCTCCACTGGAAAGACTGCTGTGAGCAGCTGCCTCACAAAAACTGTAGCTGAATTTGCATTGACAGCATAGGCCCAAGCCAGTTTCTCGACCGTCACTCCAGTCCCAGGATGGATCTCCACCTGTTTAATGGAGACATGCAAAAGGTGCATTTAGGATATACTGTACAGTAGTGATGAATGTTTTTATTAATAGGGACCTCCCCTATAACTGGATTAATGAAAAAAAAATCCTAGCAAATGTTGATAAGTGGCGTTGAATTTTTGTTTTTACCAATCACTTAACATAGTCTCTATACAATGTCCACTTGCTTTACTAACACACATTATTATTTATTAACCTTTATTTAAGCAGGTAAATCCCAGAGATCACAGATCTCTTTTCAAGGGAGGCCTGGACCTGAAGGCAGAGCATGCATGTTTTTCATCTGTGGGAGGAAACTGGAGTACTCGGAAAAAATCCACGCAAGCACGAGAAGAACATGCAAACTCCACACAGAAACACTCCAGGTCCATCCGGGGATTGAACCCAGGACCTTCTTGATGTGAGACAATAGTGCTAACCACTGAGACGTCATGCTGCCAAATTTGAGCACATCAGTTAAAAAATTGCTGCAAAACACACTAGAGTTGCCAAACATTTTCATATCTATGGGGTGCCATTTGCAAAGTTACAAAACCAACAGCAATAGTTTAGTTTAGAGAAAACATTTTTTTCCCAGTCATATTTTAACCATGTTATACACGTCGTTGTTCCAAATTAAATATTTAATTTGATAGCTAAATATTTAGTTTACAAAACTAAATACCGGTACTGAACTTGCAAGTAAAATATTTAAGTTTGTGAACTAAATAAATTTACAGGTAGGTGTAAATTAAATATTTATTTTCTAAAACTACACATTTAATTTCAAAAATAAATACCTAATTTGCTAACTAAACATTTAGCCAGTCATTCCATTGTTCAACAGGAAATATGGGTTTACCTTTTATTGCTCTATAAATCTTGGTTGTTTCCAGAGATTTTTTTCCATGTTTCCCTTTCCCCTTCATATTGAATTTGGCCATTAACGAATTGGTGAAGAACCTGAAGAACAATTGGAATTATGAATCAGTATGAATACTGTATATGGATGCTGGTGAAGATTCTCAGTCGTCCAGGACATGATAAATCAAAAAGGCGTTCAATACAAGATCAACTGGACTTTATAAAGTCCAGTTGATCTTGTATTGAACGCCT
The DNA here is from genome assembly GCA_038048925.1 of Garcialebias charrua. NCBI lineage: Eukaryota > Metazoa > Chordata > Actinopteri > Cyprinodontiformes > Rivulidae > Garcialebias > Garcialebias charrua. The sequence goes on along the minus strand of JBBPBX010008349.1, from coordinate 24,739 downwards.
TTTTGACTGTATATGGATGAGAGTATACAATTAATGTACTGAACTCCATGTGGAGTGGCTTACAGATGGTTGGTGGGTGGGTGAGCGTGTGTTTGTGTGTCGATACATACCTATCAAGAACTTTGTAGACAAAGGGTTAATTTTATCCCTCATTGCCTGTTTGGTTTTTGTGGCACTCATCTTATTTGGCCAATTACCACACTTCACTAGTATTGGCCAGAATTGGACACTACTACTTTTGAAAAGTGGGACACCATAAATATTTACAGTAATCTGCACATCATTGCTGACGTAAATAACGACAGATCCCCCTTCTCCAGGCCATAGTACATGTACTGCCCGCCACATTTAGGCTCCGTGGTGTTACACTGTGGCGTAGTAGTGTATGGCAATCCACAGGCAATATGTGTCCTTGCTTTCTTAATATGGCCAATAAACCATTAAGTGCTCTGTGTGTCAATGTGTGTTCTAAGGCCCATTACTGTACTGTAATGTACCAAGCACTTCGCCTATCCTAACATAGTACCCTACATAAATAAATAAAAAAACACATACAGCACAGAGACAATTTAGAGACAATTACAGTAAATCAAAAAAATAAAATTTCTTACTTTGAGCTGGTCAAGCCTGTCTCCATCTTTTAGCATGTTAGCTCCTTGCACGTCCGACCTCTGCTGCTTCACGTGGCCCAAACTGTTTACAAGAAGGACTGTTAGCATGTTAACTCCATACATAATGAAGGGGAAAAGAGTGAATAACTTACTGCGCCGTTTCTCCGCGGTGTCCATCCAAAAGGCCGCGCCTCGTTAGCATTTTAGCTCCGCAATTAGCTGCGCCCGTTAGCACCTCCAAAAGGCTGCTGCAGCTGTTTCTTTTTCTCTACGTTTTAGCATGATAGGTCAGTGTCCATCCAACATCTGAGCTGCCAGGCGGACGTCGTTGCGAGCTCCCGGCCGCCGGCTCCGTGTCCCCGGTGGGGCCTCAGTACCACCCGTTCATGCTACAGCAAGGCTTGTTATTAGCATGTTAGTTCGTTGCTACTCCGGTCCGGCTCGCTGACGCTGTCTGCTGCTTCACGCGGTCAACAGCGTCGTTTTCATTCGCCCATCCGTCCTTCAGCACAACTGCCGTTCATCTACATCTCATGTATCCGTGCGCAGGAACCTCTGAGCGGACACGGTCCGACTGTCCCAAGAGCAACCAAAGCTAGCCAAAACATGGCGGCACTGCCGAAAACTGACTGCTGCCGGAAACTGGCGGAAACTGCCAGAAACTCTAACCGGTCCAAACATAACAAAATAGAATTTTGGCACACCTAAAACAATTAAAAGTTAAATTAAATTTACACATGAGTTTGTAATAATTGCAGAGATGTGAACATGTATGATTTGGAAATGTAATTATCAATACAGAGGTCTAGTGGTGACAGAAAAAGGAGCTTCATTGATCACGTAGAATATCAGCATTACATTGTAACACATTTACTATGTAAAAATTAATTTGAACTCAAGGTGGTGTGAAACATGAATAAAGTTGAGATTTTTTACTATTATTTTTTTTATTTGAGGTAAGTTTGTGTGTGCTTTTACTGGTAATGTATACCCATAGTAATTCACAGCCCAGGTCCAGTTGAGAAATGCTTTTAAGACTATAAAAGTGCACTGTGTACTCAAGACCAGGTTTATTGTTATGTTTATTAATATATTGTATATTTATTAGGGCTTGAGGAAGTGCTAAATAATCCATAGTTATACCTTTGGTGTCTCCCTACAACACACATTTTCTATAGGGGAAAGGAAGCTGCAGTGACCACAGGTGCACCTGTTGGAAGAGTTTATTTATGCTTTATAATTTGGAAACATGTCTTACTTGAGATAGTTTAACATTAACAAATATGACAATTTGTTACTGCTTTGAACATTAGCCTATGTTGCTAATATCAATTTACCACTCAGGAGGGGGTGAAAAGTCCTCCACCTAGCATGTCACGAGGTGTGGTCAGGACCGTGACATGCAGCTAGCATCCATCCATCCATTATCTTTACCTGTTTCTTCCATTTTGGGTCACGGGGATCGCCGGTGCCCATATCCAGCAATCACAGTGCGAGGGGCGGGGTACACCCTGGACAGGTCTCCAGTCCATCACAGGGACACATAGAGACAAACGAGACAAACAACCATCCACTCTCTCACTCACACCTGGAGACAATTTAGAGTTACCAATCAGCCTAACATGCATGTTTTTGGTCTGTGGGAGGAAACCGGAGCACCCGGAGGAAACCCACGCATGCACAGAGAGAACATGCAAACTCCACCCAGAAAGGCCCCCAGACCGGGATTTGAACCGGCAACCTTCTCGCTGAGAGGCAGTAGCTCTACCAGTTGTGCCACTGTGCTGCCCAACTAAGGATATTATATGTGAAATTACGGTCATATATTGTTCTTATAAGTATACAAATTATATATGTTTCATTTTATACAAATTTACTAAGGATCTTGTACCTGGTTTCAATGTATTATACAAAAAATATAAATTTCAAACAAAACATATAAAAACTTTATAAAATTTATATATATCTTTTCCGTATGGGTATAAAGGGACATAAAATACTAAAAACAAGAACATTGGTTTTTGTCATGAACTTGGCAGTTGTTCAAAGGCCCTTAGAGAGGTCTTGGTCAAGAGCTTATTGAATCAAGTGTTACTTGTGAAGGTAAAACTAGATGTTATACAACCTGTTAAAATACTCCAGAATGCAGGAAATGGCATCTACTTCCTTCAAAAATTTCTGAGAGGACCCCCAGACCCCCCTTCAGTGTGTCCCCTCACATTACAAATGCTTCTGACACCAATGGCCACCACGTTGCTGAACAAGTACACATATGGTGTTAAAAGTGCGCTCAATTTAACTCAGTCTTGGTGGTTTGTGTTAATTGGGTGGTGGTGGCCTGGGATGGTATCAAATTCCCAGCCTGGATTATTGTCCCAGTCTGCCCCTGGTCAGAACTCTGTGTTTTCTCAAGTGTCCAATAGTTGTTGTCCCGGCATTTCAGATGGTGCCGCGTGGCATGTGAAAATGGCTCTGCTCTGAAAAACCTGCAATTGATGTTGTTTTTCAGGAAAACTTTTCAAAATCTCTGTCCTGATTTTCCTCCATCTTCTTCCTGGTCTTTGTGTTTTGCCACAGCTCTATCTGGGTTTGCTCTTTTTCTAGATCCTGTTTGAAATGTTTTGTGAGAGTTGCTGCATTCATCTTTATTCAGGTGGACGGTTTTAACCTGTGCTGCTCTGTTTGTCTTTCTGTGTTTGTAGGAGAGGCTTTGGGAGCGATTGGTGACTTGGTGGTTCTGAATCTACTGAAAGAGTACAGCCATGATCCTTTCATAGAGGTATGAGCCCCAGAAATGAGGGTTTGAAGCCCCCATGTTGGACAGGATCGTAATAAACTCATGTCTGAGGAGGTGACGTGTTTTGTTCTCAGGTTGCAGAGACATGTCAGCTGGCTGTTCGTCGGCTCGAGTGGTTACAGAGCGGTGGAGAGTCTGAGCTGGAGGATGGCAAGATGGATAAAAACCCCTACTGTTCTGTAGACCCAGCTCCTCCAGCCCCAAGGAGGACTGTACCGGATCTGCGCTTAGCTCTACTGGATGAAAGTCTGCCGCTGTTTGAACGTTACCGTGCAATGTTTGCCCTGAGGAACCTGGGCACGGAGGAGGCCGTGCTGGCTCTGGGAGATGGTGGGTTCTGGACTGAAGGGTGTTTAACCTGAAGTCACTCTAAACATCTCTAAGGCTTGCTGTAGTGATGCGTCTTAATTTCTAATTGACCTCACACAAAAGACATCTGAGCTTGGGTTAAAAGTTTTACATTGAGCCACTCGCAGACTTCTTCCTCGCATTCTGAACGTGCATTTTTTTAAAAATACAATCTGGTTCACATCGACTGACTCAACTCATCTGAGGCTACTTTCTACTCACTGCTGATGTGTACTCTTGCTAGCTAGCTATTCTGCGACTAAATCAGGGCAGAAGAGGAAAGCTGCAGAAAACCACACTGCTGTTTTGTTACCTTTACAGGTTGTCCTCGACTTACGACGTAGATCCGTTCCTATGCAGCGTCGTAAACCGATTTTCAACGTAAGTCAAAATATACGTACATACTGACCATATACATGTACAGTACTATATTACCAAGCACTTAGCCTATCCTAACACAGTACCCTACATAATTATCAAAAAACACATACATTTGGGAGCCATAATGAAGGGAAAAAAAGAGTTAATAGCCTACTTGGATGCTGGTGACGACGTATTACTCTGTCCATCCTCCGTATTCTCTATTGCATTTACGACATAAAACCGCCGTCCAGCTCCCAGGTCATGTATCTGACCGCAGCAACCTCTGATCGGACTCGGTCCGTCCAAACCTGGCCTCCTGCTCTCTGCTGCTCCGCCTCGGTCCAGCTCTGTATCCCTCCGCCATATCCCTCCGCCTGCTGCACCGTGTACAGTGCAATACTGTAGTCTTCCACTGCAGCGGCTGCTGCGTTTCTCAAAAAAAGGCTGTTCATAGTAAATGGGAGATGCGTCGTAACCACAAAACGTTGTAACTCGAGGACTACCTGTATTTATATAGGTTAGTCTCAATGATTCAGAAGGACTCATTTTCAATAGAAACCTGTTTTAGACAGACAACAACTTTCGGCTTTTCCTACTTCAGGGGTCTCCACGAGTCATCGTCCTCCATCTCTGTCCTCACACCAAGTGGATGTTTTTTTAGACAGACAACAAATACAGTACTGTAGTCCCTCTTTACGTTGCAGTTCAATTTTTGCAGATTCGCTCCATTGCGGTTTATCAAAGTAAGATTGGACATGACACACAATTGGCTGCTTGATGAATGAGCCACATGATCGGCACACGATTTTTATTCAAAATAAATTATTTAAAATTAATTAGCACCTGCTGCACCTTTGTGCAGCCCACACTGCAGGATAAACTTCCTCCTGCAGCTGATCAGCTGCTCTCCGTGCAGAGCGGAAAAGTAGGTGTGGCCAAGAGCGCAGTCGAGGCAAAGCTGAAATCTTGACATTCTGTGCTCTTTTAGAGCGTTTAAAGTTTAGAAACATTGTTTAGAATATTGCAAGAGTGTGGGAAGGGTATATATATTAAAATAAGCTACTACTTACTACTTGCACTACTATTCCTACTTCGTGGTTTTTCACTTATCGTGGAGCTCCAGTGTATGGGCCCCCATGATAAACGAGGGACTACTGTACAATAAACAACAATATACACAACCACACTACCTACCTTTGGAATTCTCTCAAATAACAGTTATTTTAGTGTACGTACAACAACCTCTCTTTAATCTCGCTGCAGAAAAATAGCCAACAGTTTTAACAGAGCTAATGATCTCAGCGGAGAATAGCCTGTGTTTTTACTGGGAGATTTTAACAGATGTGACATCACCAAATATCAGCATAGTTTGGAACAATATGTCAATATTCCAACTAGACAACAAAATATACTACTTTGGTGACATCCCAAATGTATACGCTGTAAAATCACGTCCACCTCTTGGTCGTTCTGACCATAACGTTATACTATTGCTGCCAAAATATCAGTCCAAACTTAAAATGGAGCAACAGCTCTCAAAATCTGTTAAGATCTGGAACAATGCAGCAGCTGAAACACTGAGAGGCTGTTTTGAATCAACAGACTGGAAATTATTCTTTCATGATTGCAGTGATGATCTTGATGTTTGAACAGACAATAACTTCTTATATTCTGTTATATGAGGACAGCATCACTCCCACCAAACAGATAATCCATACAAACAATAAAAAGTGGATATCCAATTATAGTAGATGAAAGCCTGCCTGGTTTAAAATAATAAATAATAATAATAAACTTTATTTGTATAGCACCTTCCTACAATGCCTTGCATTGACCAAGGTGCTTAACAGGATAAAAAGATGAATAAACTGGAACAATAAATCAATGAAAATAGAATAAGAAACAACAGCAATAAAAGAAGGCAATGGAAATAAAAATGCTACATACTAAAATACCAAAAGTAATAAAAGTTACACACTGAAAGCTTTTTTGAACAAGTGGGTCTTCAGTCTGGTTTTGAACAGAGTCAGATCAGAGGTGGCACGCAGCTCAAGGGGGAGACTGTTCCAGGCTTTTGGGCCGGCAACAGAAAATGACCGGTCTCCCCATTGTTTGTACCTTGAGCGAGGCACCTCCAGCAGGTGTTGACTGGCAGATCGTAAAGCTCTGCCGGGCTGATGGACTTTCAAAAGTTCTGAGATGTAGAGAGGTGCAAGTCCATTCAGAGCTTTGAAAACAAACAGGAGCAGCTTGAACTGTATCCTGAACTGAACCGGGAGCCAGTGTAGAGAGGACAGGACAGGAGTGATGTGTTCATATTTTCGTGTGTTGGTCAAAAAGCGCGCGGCAGAGTTCTGTACAAGCTGTAAACGGGAGATGGAGGATTGATTAATACCAACATACAAAGCATTACAATAATCAAGTCTGGAGGTCACAAAGGCATGGATGGCCTTCTCCAGATCACCACGGCTGAGAAATGACTTTACTTTAGAGAGCAGACGGAGCTGAAAGAAGCTGGTCTTGACAACAGAACTGATCTGTTTATCAAACTTTAAGTTGGAGTCAAGCTGCACTCCAAGATTTCTGACCACCGGGTTGAAGTGGGGGAGGGGAAAACCAAAACTGGGACTGGGAAGGATGTTGCTGGTGTCATCATGTGCACCAAATAAAATGCATTCAGTTTTATCTTTTTATTTATTAAAGAGGAAGGCTTTCTTAAAAGGAGATATGCAATAGGTGAAGGAATTGCAAAAGGCATTTAAAGCAAAGGCAAAGATAGTAAAAAGAGAGAATAAGAATAAAATAGAAAGACAGTTAACTTCAGAACACCCAAGGGACACATAGCATGATTTAAATACCATGATAGGCAGAGTTTCCAAGCCTACATCAATAGATTGCCTGGACCCAACCTCCTTTGCAGAACAACTGAACAAATATTTTTCTAGATTCAACAGCAATTCCACTCCAACCAGCTGGATCCCACAAATTACCAACACCGCTCTCAAATGCATTATTATTGATGAACGGCTCATCTCTTCCATCCTGCATCGAGTTAACCCACACAAGACTCCTGGACCCGACAAGCTCCGAGGTAGAGTGCTGAAGGAGTGTTCCACACAGCTAACTGGACCCCTTACTAAACTGTTCCAGAAGCTACTGGGTTCTGGTTGTGTCCCCAGTCAGTGGAGGGAATCCCACATTGTTCCAATCCCCAAGAAGACACAAGCCAAAGACCTAAAGGATCACAGATCAGTGGCATTAACATCAGTTTGAGCAAATGTATGGAGAGAGTGGTGTGTGAGCAGCTGGCTGACAAACTGGATCCATTACAATTTGTCTACAAACCAAGATGTGGTGTGGAGGATGCAAGCCTAATGCCTGGTACCCACTGCCCCGGTGTCGGGCAGCTGAAGCGGCCGGTTTACATTCAAAGTCTATGAGGAGACGCGTGGAGTCACGGCGAACCGGGAAGCGGCGCGATTCGAGTGATCGAAGCGGCGGCAGCCTGCAGTTCCTTTTCCACGCACGCGCGCGTCCAAATCAACCTAGGCGTCGAACTGCCAACGCCAGAAAATTCGATCTCTGGTGGCTCGACGCGTCCAGCAAACAGTCGGGAGAGCCTCTGCTATCTGATTACACAACCACAACGGGACTTTTTTTGGACTTTTTAAACTTACCGGATCGAGCCTCCATGAATTGGAACCAAACTCCGGTAAGAAACGTGACATTTTTACAGTTGCTGCTGACAGGCTGCTGTTCTCTCCAGTGTAGATCACCCCAAACATTAAAAAAACGTTTTAATCTCATCAAAGACCGTCGGAGGTGCAGTTAACACAACAACTGAACCCGGAAAACGAGCTAGAGACCCCTCCCTCTGCCACCCCCTAGTGCGCGTCATCAGACGGTCTTCAGTGGCTCAGTGGGACCGTGACAAGCGGCCAAAAGGGGGCGGCAGGCGCGTTTCGAGTTGTGCAGTGGGGACCAGGCATTACAATTTTGGACATGGTCGCAAAAAATCTAGACTCTGTCCACCCTCACACTAGGATTTTGTTCATGGACCTATCTTCCACCTTTAACACTGGGAATATTAATAACCGGCTGCAATATCTGTCAGATTTTCAGGTTCATTTAAGCTTGATTTTATGGATTCAGTGATTTTTATTGGACAGACGACAACAAAGTGTTTTTAAACACTGGACTTCCCCAAGGATGTGTTTTATCTCCTATTCTCTTTTCTATTTACACAAACTCTATTTCATACAGTAGTGAAAGAATGGCCCTCTTTATATATGCAGATGACATGGCTCTGGTGGCGCACCTGACCGTACCTGATGTCCTGTCCCGCTATCAGCAGACAGTCCACGGTCTGCTCGTGACGTTCTCACTCAACTCGTTGGAGCTGAACGTTTCAGCAACTAAGGAACTGTGCTGTGGGGGTCGAGCCCAAACACCAGAACCTTTGTTTAAACCACTGACCATCCAGGGACAACAAGTGGACCCTTTTAAGTACCTTGGCACAGAGATGGACACAAACATCTTTCTCACTGCATATTCACTCAATTTATAAGAAGACCCAACAACGTGTTTACCTGCTGAGGAAACTAAAGACCTTTCATGTCAGCAGGAGCACTCTGACCTTGATTTACACGTCCCTGATCGAGTCAATTTTAACTTTTAATATTTCATCCTGGTTCAACCTCATAAGTGTAAAACATAAAGCTAAATTACACAGAATAATCAAACAATCAAGTGCAACAACTGGCTCACCTCAGTCTCCCCTGTCAAACATCTACAGCCGCTCAGTGACCAAGAAAGTCACCCTGATCACCGAGGACCCCTCACATCCACTGCACAACTGCTTCCACATGCTTCCATCAAACAGATGTTACAGAGTCCCGCTGGCCAGGAAGAATACTTGTAAAAAATAATTTGTACCATCTGCAGTAATGTTCTTAAACAAAGCTAAATAGACACATCTTAATGGTATTAACTAATGGTGATAATTCAATAATTCAAATAATTCAATTCAACAATTGTGATAATGTATTTATCATGTTCTATTGTTGGTTCTTCTTGTGTATGTATGATGAATGTAGAGCGTGTCGAAGGAGAATTTCTGCCACAATTGTTGTAGGCAAAAAGGTTTGATCTTATCAATAAAAGCAATTAAAAATAATAGTGGAATAAAAACAATAGAATCAAAGTGGACTATAAAACGAAGTGAAATACTAAAAATAAGAATATATTTGCTTAGATTTTTCTAGTGACCTTATCAAATGTTTAAATTGCTGAGCTTGAAAAGAAGCAAACTGTCCAGGAGGAATGTGGCTGCCTGCAGAAGGATGCAGATATGTTTGCTAAGCAAGCTGAGCAGGGCCAGATTAACACTTCGCTGTAACCTGGGCAACAATCTTCAAGGGCCCCACATCATCATCCCAACCCCCAAATCACCATAATTTGGCAAATACAGAATAAATTACTGTAATGTACAGTAAATACAACAACAACAAAAAAACCTTTTGTTTTTATCTACCAGGATGCTTACAAAGCCTACAAACTTTTTTTTTTACAGTAAATATACTTCAAATTCTAACTACCTGGTGTATTTTGATGTACAAATATCCAAATGCTCATAGAACTATAAATGCTATGTCCTCTTGTCCAGGACAGTCACTCACATATGATGCTATGAAAACAAAAGACATCGGCATTTGGTAAAATTTACTCATTACATTGAGGGCGGAAAATGTCCTCCATTTTCACAAAAAATTAAAGAAGCAACCACTTTCAAACCATCCAATGTTTATCTAACAACACTTACCCCCAAAACAAATGTGTGGAATTGATAGAGCCATTGCAGAAGTCCACAGACAACACATCAAGAAACATTTTGGCCCTCAGCTCATTTTAGAACAGAAATCACCCTGACTCAGAATTCAACAAAACAATCAAATTATTAGTGCAATAGAAACATTTTGAAATCTGCCAGTTTTCTCTCGACAGCAATAAAGAAATTACAGCATTTTCATGGATCTTAGGCCACAAGGGAAAAAAATAAAATGATCAGTATCATATGCTCAGATAAACTTAAGTCAAAGTCAACTTTATTGTCAAAACTGCAATATGTACAGGACATACACAGGATTGAAATTGCATTTCTCTCTGTCCCTCGGTGCAACAGTAAACATTTAAACACTAAAACACTAAAACATTTAATAAACATAAGCATAAAATGAAATAATAAAAGTGTAATACTGTCCTGAGTTTTTGCATAGTAGTTTTTGCATAGTAGTAGTATGAAAGTATGAAAAGTTACACCAACACTAAAACACTAAACATTTAATAAACATAAGCATAAAATGAAATAACAAAAGTGTAATACTGTCCTGAGTTTTTTGCATAGTAGTATAAAAGTGTAAAAAGTATATCTATAAAATAAAATGAAACTTGTTTTAAAATAGAAGAACAACATCACGTCACATTACAATTAAACAGTTAAACATTTTAGTGCAACATAAACATTTGGAAATTGTCGATTTCTCAAAAAGAAAATACAAAGATAAATGCTACATATTCTGTAAAAATACACAATTTTAATCCTCTGAATTTGGCAAACACATTTTTTGATTTCATCATGTCCTGGACGACTGAGAATCTTCACCAGCATAAAAAAAAGTTGGGACAAGTCCATTTTTACCACTGCGTGGCATCCCCCCTTCTTCTTACAACAGTCAACTGACGTCTGGGGACAGAGGGGACCAGTTTCTCAAGTTTAGAAATACAAACTGGATTCCAAAAAAGTTGGGACACTAAACAAATTGTGAATAAAAACTGAATGCAATGATGTGGAGGTGCCAACATCTAATATTTTATTCAGAATAGAACACAAATCACAGATCAAAAGTTTAAACTGAGAGAATGTATCATTTTAAGGGAAAAATATGTTGTTTCAAAATTTCATGGCATCAACAAATCCCAAAAAAGTTGGGACAAGTCCATTTTTACCACTGTGTGGCATCCCCCCTTCTTCTTACAACACTCAACAGACGTCTGGGGACAGAGGAGACCAGTTTCTCAAGTTTAGAAATAGGAATACACGGCCTCTAACTGTTCAATCGTCTTGGGCCTTCTTTGTTGCACCTTCCTCTTTATGATGCACCAAATGTTCTCTATAGGTGAAAGATCTGGACTGCAGGCTGGACATTTCAGTACCGGATCCTTCTCCTACGTAGCCATGATGTTGTGATTGCTGCAGAATGTGGTCTGGCATTATCTTGTTGAAAAATGCAGGGTCTTCCCTGAAAGAGATGACGTCTAGATGGGAGCATATGTTGTTCTAGAACCTGAACATAGTTCTCTGCATTAATGGTGCCTTTCCAGACATGCAAGCTGCCCATGCCACAAGCGCTCATGCAACCCCATACCATCAGTGATGCAGGCTTCTGAACGGAGCGTTGATAACAACTTGGGCTATCCTTGTCCTCTCTGGTCTGGATGACATGGCGTCCCAGTGTTCCATAAAGAACTTCAAATCGTGACTCATCTGACACAGAACAGTCTTCCATTTTGCCACACTCCATTTTAAATGACCCCTGGCCCAGTGCAAACGTCTGAGCTTGTGGAGCTTGCTTAGAAATGGCTTCCTCTTTGCACTGTAGAGTTTCAGCTGGCAACGGCGGATGGCACGGTGGATTGTGTTCACTGACAATGCTTTCTGGAAGTATTCCTGAGCCCATTCTGTTATTTCCTTGACAGTGGCATTCCTGTTTGAGGTGCAGTGACGTTTAAGGGCCCGGAGATCACGAGCATCCAGTAGAGTTTTACGGCCTTGACCCTTACGCACAGCGATTGTTCCAGATTCTCTGAATCTTTTGATGGTTGTTGATGATGATAACTTAAAAGTCTTTGCTATTTTACGCTGGGTAACACCATTCTGGTATTGCTGCACTATCTTTCTGCGCAACAATGGTGGAATTGGTGATCCTCTTACCATCTTGGCTTCTGAGAGACACTGACACTCTGAGAAGCTCTTTTTATACCCAATCATGTTGTCAGTTGACCTAATTAGTGTTAACTGGTCTTCCAGCTGTTCGTTATATAATAATAATACTTTATTTATAGAGCCCTTTAAAACAACCACAGCTGCAACAAAGTGCTGTACATAAAATCAAGAACATTTAAACACATAAAAATAAAACAGTTGTTAAAACATTAAGATCAATAAAAACAATAAAAACAGTGCAGAACAAAATCAGTCTGTGCTAAAAGCCAGTGAGTAAAAATGTGTTTTTAAAAGAGTTTTAAAACTGGACAGTGAAGGAGCTTGTCTGACGGGAAGAGGGAGATCGTTCCACAGTTTTGGAGCAGCAACAGAAAAAGCTCTGTCTCCTCTGAGCCTCCGTTTGGACCTCGGCACCTCCAGAAGCAGCTGATCAGCTGATCTGAGGCACCGAGCAGGAGAGTATGGGTGAAGCAGCTCAGAGAGGTAGGATGGAGCAAGACCATTTAAACTTTTAAAAACAAATAAAAGAATCTTAAAATGAACTCTAAAATGAACAGGCAGCCAGTGGAGTGAAGCCAGAGTGGGGGTGATGTGCTCCCTCTTATGAACTCCAGTTAGAAGCCGAGCAGCAGCGTTCTGGACCAACTGGAGACGTCTGAGGGAGGACTGGCTGACTCCAAGGTAAAGAGCGTTACAGTAATCCAGCCGAGAGGTGATGAAGGCATGGATTACTGTTTCCAGCTGCTGCTGTGTAAGGATGGACTTTACCTTAGCCAGCTGTCTGAGGTGATAAAAACTGGTCTTGACCACCGCTCCAATCTGGGAATCTAATTTAAAATCACTGTCCATTTTAAAACCCAAGTTAGAAACTGTTTTCTTTACATGTGGTGCCAGAGGGCCCAGATCAACAGGGCAAGGTTCACAAGAGCCACTAGGACCAAACACCATCACTTCTGTTTTCTTTTCATTAAAATTTAAAAAGTTTAAAGACATCCAAGCTTTGATGTCTTCAAGACACAACAGAAGTGGCCTGATTGAGGAGGCATCTTTCTTTTTTAGTGGCATATAGATCTGACTATCATCGGCGTAACAATGAAAAAAGATCCCATGCTTTCTGAGGATTGATCCCAATGGAAGTAGGTAAAGGGAGAAAAGCAGGGGACCTAAAATGGAGCCCTGTGGAACCCCAAAACACAGAGGAGCAGTGGAGGATTCAGAACCAGCTATGTTCACAGACATGGTTCTGTCTGCCAGATAGGACCTAAACCAGTTCAGTGCAGTACCACAGATACCCACTTGGTGCTATAAACGTGATATTAAAACGTTATGGTCCACGGTATCAAAGGCAGCGGTTAGGTCGAGCAGGACAAGAACCACATGTTCACCAGAATCATTGGTCATAAGAATGTCATTAAAAACTCTGACTAGAGCTGATTCTGTTCTGTGGCAAGTTTTGAAGCCAGACTGAATGCTCAATTTCCTTTTTCCAGCCACTTATTGCTACTTGTCCCAACTTTTTTGGGGATTTGTTGACGCCATGAAATTTTGAAACAACATATTTTTCCCTTAAAATGATACATTCACTCAGTTTAAACTTTTGATCTGTCATTTGTGTTCTATTCTGAATAAAATATCAGATGTTGGCACCTCCACATCATTGCATTCAGTTTTTATTCACAATTTGTTTAGTAGGGGTGTAACGGTACGCTAAAATCACATTTCGGTTCGGTTCAACTACAAGGAGGGCTCGGTTCGGTTTATTTTCGGTTTATTTTCGGTACAAAAAAAAGACAAAATAAAGACTTACAAAATGTTTATTTTGAAAATATGCCAAAAATATGTTTGTATTGTATTGTAGTAATAAATAAAAGTGACCCATTTGGATGATATTTTAAATAAACAGCACTCTACAATAAATAAACTATATTAACAATAATAAAAATCTTAATAAATACAATAACAGTCAGAACAATAAGCAGCAACAGACTGTTTACAATCTAACTAATCAAGTTTTTGTCCAGTAGCAGCAGTGTGGCTGTATTTGTCCTCATTACTGTACTCACAACTTCTTGGACCTGCTCCTCCAAGTGGGACAGGTCCTGGAACAGTTCAGAGTTCAGTTCAGTCATCACACACTTCTTAGCTGCAGGTGATCTCTGGTGGATGTCTGTCCCTGAAGTGGACAAAGAGAGCAGTAAGTTAATAAGATTAAGTTTTTTGATTTTTGATTTATTGTTTCATTCATTTTATAATAAAAAACACAAAATAAAACATTTTAACACACAGATAACAAGAAAATTAAAATATAAAATGAAAGGTGGCAGATGAAGAAAAAAATCTTATTGTATCTGCCCCTTATTTTCTAACAAACAATTCAAACAACAATTTCATTAAATACAAAAAAGAAAATCGAATAACTCATTAACTCCCTTAATCACAAGAATTACTATTTAAACTCGTGTCTTCGTTAAACATATTTACTTAACAATTTATCCTTAATCTTTCTTTTAAATATAATTATTGATTTAGCTTCTTTAATGTCATTTTCCTCTTCGTTCCATAACCTAACTCCCTGAACTATTGCAGTCCTTCCTTTCAAACTAGTCCTATACCTAGGCATAACAAACATATCAGTTCCCTTGAGATTATAACAACTCAATCGTTTTACAAAATACATCTGAACATTCAAAGGCAATACATTATGATGAGCTCTATACATCATTAACAAAATATTATAATCCGCCAGATCGTAAAACGTCAGTAATTTCATCTGATAAAATAACGTACTTGTTGGATTATGATTTTAAACAAAAAAGATTATTTAGATAATAATAATAAAATAACAATACCTCTTCTTAACGGTTGAAGCTCTCACTCATCTCATCAGGGCTTTAATCAGCTCCAGGGCTTGTTGATACAGTTTTTTCATAAAGAGCTGAACTTTTTGAGTGATGGATGTCTCGTAGCGGTAGCGAGGATCAGTAACTTTAAAGCCTGCGCATATAACAACATTCAGATTCAGAACTCATACAGTTTGTGTTATTGATCTGGACCGATCTAATTTACCTGAAGAAGTAGTTTAAATGCAGCTGCTGTGTTGTTAGCGCACTTTGTAACAGCTGCTGTTTCTGTTCACATTCCGATGACGTAGTTTCCAGCGCGTTCACGTTAAGGCTGAGTTAGACTCGCGCTTTGGTCCGCAGGCTGGAGCGCGCGCGCTGCGCATGCACTGTGCCGTGCGGCGAAATGCGTTTACAGTGTCGCCTCTGTGTTTATAGTTGTCCCACGGCGGCGCATGGCAAAGTGCTGTTCTTTTACGGACCAGCAGGAGGCAGTACCCTCTAAAACCTGTGCATATGTTGCAAGAAAGGTGTAGAAGAAGAAATCTACCGTAGAAGAAGAACTGTTTGAAATCACACAACAAAAACAAATAGCTTTCCGCTCGCGTGCTGAACTGTTGTCTTTATTTGCGGTTTTAATGCATGGAGTCAGCGGAGGAGAAAGCGATCACGTGACTTTTGGCGAAAAAACAAAAGAAAAGTCCGACTCCAGATCAGGAACGAAGGAGAATTTAATACATTTTGTGTCACAAAACATTCCTCCATGCGTCGCGACTCCGTCTCCACGACCACAGCGGCGCAAACAGCTGCAGGCTCCGGCGTGAAGAGGGTGAAGGCTGTCGGGTGTGGACCTGTCAATCAAATCGTAGCGCCCACCGCGCGCGCATAGGCTTGCGGAGTTTCAAAAATTCAGAGGTGCACGACACGCGCTAATCCCACGCGCGGGGCCAACGCGCAGGGGCGGGGACTGTGAAATTGCGTCACTTTTGGAGCGCGCACCCTCGCGCGCTGCACGACGCGTCGAGTATGAATCTAGCTTTAGACGTGTTGTCTGCTGCAGAGAGCTGCTGCTGCAGAGTCGTCCCCACACACAGCTTTGAACGTGCGCTCGTCTTGAAGAAAGCCATAACGTTCCCAAACAGGAGACCGGAGCGAGCAGCTAATGGCTAATAATTCTACGCGTGCTGCGCGATAATAGCTCCGTGCTGAAACGCGCCCAGGAAATTTTGTTCCGCGGCGCATATATTAACGTTCAATGAGTGAAAAAAATAACCGAAACGGTACGGAGGTGGACCGAACCGAACGTGCTGTACCGAAATGGTTCGGTACACCCATTACAACCGTTACATGCCTATTGTTTAGTGTCCCAATTTTTTTGGAATCGGGTTTGTATGTTGGGCTATCATTTTGATTCATCATTTACTTGAGTTTTCCCGTTTTATTTATTTTCTTGTGTTTTTTGCTGTCTTCTGCAGACTGTTTCAGATGCTCATGCTTTAAACGTTTGACTCATTCAGGAGATGGGAGTCGTGACCTTTAATACTTCATGAGCATGCATCAGGATGTTTTCAAAATATTCAGCTTTTGATAATACATGATCTATTTACTTCCTTCTGAAAAGTAATGTGCTTCTGCTACTTAAGCTGCTTTTAGCTAGCCTTTTGCTCCTTTTAGTTAAAAGTACTTTGAGCTTGCATTTTTTTTTTTTTGCTGTAGAGCTCTGTTTCACCTTCATCAGCATTTATATTTATATTTACTCTTCTTTGTGCTTAACAGATAACTTTCTCTTGATTTTTGCTTCCAGGCCTGCAGAGCTCCAGTGCTCTGTTCCGTCATGAGATTGGCTACGTCCTGGGTCAGATGCAGCACCCGGCGGCGGTACCAGCCCTACGTGCAGCTCTGGAGTGTTCGGAAGAGAACCCTATGGTGCGCCATGAGGCGGCAGAGGCTTTGGGCTCCATTGGAAAAGAGGAATGTCTGAGTGTGTTGCAGAGTTACTGTAAAGATGAAGAGCGTGTGGTCAAAGAAAGCTGCGAGGTGGCCCTGGACATGCTGGAGTATGAGAACAGTGAGCAGTTCCAGTATGCAGATGGCCTGCTCTGTCTGAAGGGACAACTCTAACAGGACCTGGTGGTGTGGGGAGTCCTACATGAGCAAACAGCATGTTAATAAAAGGACCTGTGGCAAAATGCAAATCTTTTCAGCATGTGTGGACCTGTGTCAGCTTCAGAATGATTAGATGTTCCAGACGACTTAACAAACCAACATTCAGACTTTGGAAATCAAACTGCTATAATTGAGAGTATTTTTTATCACCCGCCACTGAAAGGTTAAGACAGACCGAAATGTTTGTAGCCATATGTGCATTTGTGTTTATTGAAACGCTGGATGGATCTTAATGTTACTTTGAGAGAAGTGGCCGTAATTAAATAAGAAACTCAAAAACTTTATTCCAGCGAATGTTAGTTATTATTAACGCACACGGTGTTCCTGTATCTTTTTCTTTTCGCAGCAGCGTTCCGTGAAGTAACAACTGAACACGTTTAAACCTGAAAATCCAACAGTGGTCATTGCGTGAACCTTTACTGATGTTTTCAAGTGACTTGAGTCTGAACAGCCATGACGTGTTCCATCCAGATGTTACATCAGTAAAGTAGGGGTGAGCAGATCGAGCTAAGTAATATATTAATACCAGTCTTGTGCAGTTTTAAATCTTGGAACCACATGCCTTCAGCCAGCTAAAGCATTTTTTAAGTCACCCCTCGTGAGTTCTGTTTATTTGTCAGAATGTTTCCACTACATTAACATAAAAATATTGTATTATACAGTAAATGTTTCATGAAATTACCATGGCACCGCAAGTGGCAGAATTACAACAGCACTATCTGTTTTTCTTCCTTTTCCTGGTGTTTTATCAAAGGGTTTAAGTCAGTGCTTCAAGTGAAAAAAAATAAGTGCCGGTACCCTCCCTAATGTCATAATAATATGCATACCTGCAAACTCAGAAGGGATGAAAAAGGTGACAAACGTTGCGCCAACCCCCCCCCCCGAAAGATTTTGTAATTTTTTAACATGCTTCAGGTAAAAGTCATTTACTAACCTAATTTAATGAGAACATAAATAGGAAAGATTGTGTCAACCAAAAAATTAACAACCAACAACAGCAGCAAGTCAAATACAGCAGAACATTTTGCTAACAATGCGCTGCTCCGAGTCAACAGATGCATTTAAAAACTTAAGACTTATCTCTTCAGACAGGCTTTTGGTTAATTTTGTACATTGATTTTAGAGTTTGTTATGTTTTACCTTTCTGTATAGTACTTCTGTGATTTTATGATTTTATTTTTCCTTTTGTAAAGCACTTTGTGACTCTCATGTCTGTGAAATGTGCTATATAAATAAAACTTACTTACAGTACTTACTTACTTACTAACAGTAAAAACTCATTTCTTAAATGTTTTGCCAGAAATTTTGAATAAGTAGATGCCATTTCCTGCATTCTGGTGTATTTTAACAAGTTGTTAAACATCTATGTTTACCTACATGTAAACACTTTATTCAATAACTATTTTAGAGACATCTAACAAAATAAAGTCAGGTCCTGTGGACAGATTAAAAAATTGTTGAAATTATTATTTATCATGCATCAGGATATTTTAGAGACACCTCATTCAACTAGTTCATATAGACATCATCCTGTTTTTAAACTCACTCCTGTGGCTAAGATAATGAAATTAATGTGACACTTTATCCCAGTGACTTTAGGGGTGCAACTGACTTTTATTTTGTTAATTTTTATTTTATTTGTAACACAACATGCCATTTTACTAAACAATGTTGACACTCAACTGCATGTATAAAAATATTAACTTTACCCACACATTGGAGGAGTTCCGCCTCCCTCGCGCTCTGTCGCGCTGCAGTTTGTTTTTTGTTTTTTTACAGATGTCGCTGTCGTCTCCCCCTGTCTATCTTTTTTTTTTAAATCAAATCTTTATTTATAACTTTACTTCAAGTATAACAATTTAAAACAAACAGAAGAACATTGAACACATAAAAAGAAAAGAAAAAAGCAAACAAAAATAAAACAAAAATACAGAGATAAATAAATGCGAGTTACAGAGTTAAGTTGTATTCATTACAGATATTTCTTGTTTTTATAGCCTTTTTGTTATTTGAGTCTGAGATTGATTCAAGATACAGTTTCACATCCATTACAGAGAGATCAAAAAAGGGTTTCCTATGCATTACTTTACTTTTATGTATGTGAAACTTAGCAAGAAACAAGATCAAATTTATCATAAATATGTGAGAGGAGTCTTTCGTCTTGAAATCTAAGATACCAAACATAACATTTTCAAAATACAGAAGGAAACCTGGTTGGATATTATTGGATATTAGGACAACAACGTCCTTCCAAAACCAGTGAGTATGTACACTTCCAAAAAAGGTGAACAGATGTTTCTGGATAAAGTTTACAGAACGAGCAGGAAATATCAATATCAGCTTTGTATTTCTGAAGAAAGTGTTTAGTTGGATAAAATTTATGAATTAATTTAAAAGAAATTTCCTTGACTTTATTAGTGAGAGAAAAAAAATTGTGGGAGAGACCAAACTTTTTTCCAATTAAGATTATGCACAGAGGTGCTCCAATAGGAAGCACATGACGGGGATGAAACCAGATTTTCTTGAAATAAAGAACTGATTTTGGAATTGACGCCTTTTAGTTGAGTAGAAGCAGAGCTTACCAACAGCAGACTGCTTAGGGTCAGGACTCACAGACTGGATAGAAGAAAAGTCAACATCTTTAAACAACATGAGTAAACAGATGGGATAGCATCAAACACAATACTATATTCTCTTGGGGTGATAGGAACCTTGTACTGAGTAAGAAATTCTTCATAGCTATAAAGAAGACCTTTGTTATTAAATAGCTGATGAACTTGAATAATACCATAGTTAAACCATTTCTGATAAAATAATGACCTGTTTTTGAATATTATGTTAGAGTTGTTCCAGATGTATCATCTCTGCGGAGAAAAATTATGTTTATAGATAAGAGACCAAGCTAAAAGTACCTGTTGGTGAAAGTTGGAAAGCTTAGTGGGTATTTTTGGAATACTGTAATTACAAAGGAGAACAAACTCTAAACCGCCTAAATGTGAAAAGACCTGCTGTGAAATAAAGTTCCAGATAGAGTTTGGGTTTTTAAGATAATTTTTGATCCATTTTATTTTAAAGGTGTTATTAAAGGAGTCAAAGTCATAAAATTTAGCCCACCAGACTTATCATTGTTTAAGACGACAGATTTACGCAAATAATGTGTTTTGTTTTTCCATAAGAAGTCGGAGAGCGTTCTGTCTGCAGATTTACAAACTGTTTTATCAACATGAAGAGACTGGGCAGTGTAGGCCAGACGGGACAATCCTTCTGCTTTAGTGAGCAGGACTCTACCTCTCAGGGACAGATCCCTCTGTAGATAACTGTTAAAAACCTTT